>NDGN011480006.1:0-11055 GCA_002564285.1 Tympanoctomys barrerae
GGGGTTGAAGGAGGGGGATGGGAAGGCAAGAAGCAAGCTGTCTCATGCACAGGTACAGACCCTCATGATGAGTGTGATCATTATGCATACCTAAAATGTGCCAATAAGATCTGACTGGAAAGAAAGAACAGAACATGCTGATGGAGTCCCTCCCCGTGCCGACCTGGCTCTGCGCTCTCGCGGCTGAGCAGGGCCCCTCCCAGCATCCTCAGCGGCTGTCATCTGATGGGGACCTCACGGGCGCCTCCTGCTCCTGTGCCCGGGTCCTCCCTGAGCAGCACCCTGTGGGGAAGGGCCCCGGCTGGCCCACTCTGCCTGGCTCCAGTCCTCCTGCCTTCTCCCGGGAGACCGACTGTTCTCCGCCTCCAGCGTACCTGCCCACACGCGGGCCTCCGGGAGGCCACCGCTCTCGTCTCCTCTGCCTTGGCTTGGCGCCCTGATCATGGAGTCCGAGCAGAGCCTTCGGAGCCCTGGGCTACTCTCAGCCTCCGGATCAGACCCACATGGAAACGAGCCAATGCAGTAAGGCCGGGAAAGCGGACCCAAGACGTCAGCTCCGGCTGCGCTGTCCCCGAACTCGTCACTGAGCAGCGTGACTGCAGGCCAATCGTCGCACAGCTCCGTCCTTCCATTTCTTCATGTGCCAGCCGATATCCATCCTCCCACCGTGAGGCACTGTCACGTGTGTGACCTGGTGTGCCGTGTAATGTGAGGACATAAACAGACAGCTTCTGAAAAAGGCAGAGTCCCAGGGTGCTTCATAGCAAGGTGCAAGACTTTCTTGGCTTTGCAGGACAGAGCTCCTTCCTCTGGGGTGGCTAAATAAATAGCTCAACTTTCCAGAGATGCTGCCATACTGCCCATTCCATTCGGTTAACGCATAGTAAAGTAGGTGCTGAATGGCAGCCACCCCCCTTGGGGTGCTAGTGATTTGCCACTTAGAACCAGGGCCCAGACTGAGTGCATTCCAGAAAGCCCGCTCCATGCTAGCTGGAGAGGGACACGCCCTTTCCTCGGCAGGACACACCCTTCAGTGTAGCAGCTGTCCTCGTGGGACCAAGTCCCTGTGAATCAGGCCTTGGGCTTTCCTGCCTCCCGACCCTCCTCCTCCAGTCCTGTCTACACCAGCGGAGCTGGACTTGCCCAGTCCCTGGGCTCACGTGCACAAGGATGGACGTGGGCTGGCTCCAGAGACAGAGAGGCACTGGCTTCACCGTCCCTGGGAAACACACTTTAAAAATGTCCCACGTGGTATTGCAGAAAAGAGCTTGGCCCTGGATCAGCACAAGCACGTCTTGCGAAGTTAAACTAGTGAGGCCTAACATGAGGAGAGCGAAAGGATGCTGCTCCCCAGGATGCCTGCGGCGCTCTGGCCGTGGTGCCGGTTATGGCTGTGCGGTCTTTTTAAAGTTCTATCTCAAGTTACCACAAATACAGCACTTTTATGATACATGGTTTAATAAACCAGCTATTTCTACCAGGTTGATTAAAAGAAGTCAGTGAGCTGGACATCACCCACCTAGCACAGTTTTCCTGCTCCCCAGAGGAAGCGCCTTTGAACCCTTGTAACACTTTCTCTGCTTACCTGGCTCCACATTTCTCACACTGTGCTTGTACTGTGATCTTGCACAGAGCCCTTCCTGGTCTCATTGAGGGTCAGGAAGTTCATATTCGTAATCCCATGGAAAAGCTACTGGCATTCTAGTGAGCTAATTCTAATCTACCACTTCCAGTGCAACCCATGGCGAGAATAAAAGCACTCGGGCATGTTTGTAGTTAGGGGGAGCCAAGCGCCCCAAGTCCAGCCATGAGGATGGCTCTCTGAACAAAGGCTTCTGGCCCCGGCAGAACCCAGGTTTTATTAATTCATCAGGGAAGGAGTGGCTTGAGGACGAGTGACTGAGAATGGCAGGAAGTGGGTGAGTGCTGTGAGCTGGGCTGGGCGGGGCCGGCATCATCTCTGCCATGTGCAGAGAGAGTAGGCTACCTAGTGCCACTGAGATAGTATCCAGTGTTTTGGGGTCAGTGCTTCAGCCCTAATGCAAAACCTTTCAGGCCTCTGGAAGTCACAGCCTCTGTCTTGGGGATGGGTCCCAGCAGACAGCGTAGAGCGCTGGCTTGCTGTCCTGTCCAGCTAGTTCAAAGGAACAAGGCGGGGGGACGCCTTGCCAGGGAAACACACCTGCTCTCTTCATGGACTACCATCAGCACCTTAGCCAGATCAACAGGCATTGCGTAGAGCCATTTGAAGGGATGACACTGGGGCCGGGAAGATGGCTCAGTGGAATAAGTGCTTCCCTGGCAAGTGCAAGGGCCTGAGTTCAAGCCCTGGTTCTGGAAAAAAAAAAAACGAGTCTGAAGGGATGAAGCAAAGTCCTAGCCAGCTCTGTATGTATCAGCACAAGGAAACAGGGTCAGGTTCAGTTAAAATAGAGACAGTTGCTCCTCCTCTAAGGAGAGCTGTCCAGGTGGTTCTCCACATGGTCTCCTCGTTTTACATCTTATGTCTTGACTTCCAGCTATGGAAGATGAAGATTTGGTACACACAGAGAAGTACACACAGACACAGACAGACAGATAGACAGACAGACAGACAGATAATATAAACTTTTCTTCTTAAAATGCAACATTTGGTGACATGAGCATGGTGAGGTAAATATTATTCCCAGTCAAGCCAGAAGGTCTACCTCCTCCTTTTTGGTCTGGTATCCCCCAAACCGCTAGATCTTTTCATTTTCTGTCCCACGTTGGGACCTCTGAGGGCTCTGTTTGGCTGTACGAATGCCTCTCGTGAGAATCACAGCCTGCCTGTGACCCAATAGGGTCTTCTTCTTTGGGAGAAAGTTAATGACAGCTATTTTTTTCTTTTAAGACACACTTGCCTGAACTCTTGGTTTTCTCTGAATTTCCCAACATGGTGTCCGTTGGCTTTGGCCTCCTGTGTTCAGGTGGGTGGTGTCCTCCAAGTGTGCGCCAAGCTGGTGATGTCTGCCCTCTTCAGGAGCAGGATGTTCACAGTCCGAGTGGAGTTTTGGAAGAGCAGGAGCAGGTGGTGGCCGAGAGGCAGGTTGGGTCAGCATGGAGTCTCGTTGCATCTTTTCTTTTTTGGCCCTTCAGCTTGCTCCTGGAAGAACCTCAGTCTCCAGCCTAGAGACCGTGAGCAGGAGTCTGCTTGCCCTCAGAGAACCTAGTGAGGAAGGCATGAGGGGGCTCAGAGTCCACTGTGTGGATTCACTCCAGTCCTGCTGCTGTCAGTGCGCCAGTCTGGTGGGAGATGAGGGAGAGATGAGCGTGGTGTAGAAGCACAAGGGTGCATCTAACTGTGGATCCTCCCAAGTAGACCAGGGAGCTGGGACTTTGTTATGGTTGGGTCTTAAGGGCCCCCAAAGGCCACATTCTAAAGGCTTAGTTGCCAGCCTCCAGCACTACTAGGAAGTGAAATGGAGCCACCTTTAGTAGGCAGGGCTTAGTGGGAGGAAGTTAGGACTTGGGGGTGTGTCCTCAAAGGGCGTGGCTTGAGGACTGCCCTGCTGCTATAATGATCTAGGTAGATGGAGATTCAGTTACTGAAATGGAGGTTTCCGGTAGTAGTGGGTTTGACTTTATGCCATTTCCAGTTTAAACATATTGACTTGTTTCATACAACTCAGTA
Source organism: Tympanoctomys barrerae (assembly GCA_002564285.1). Classification (NCBI taxonomy): domain Eukaryota; kingdom Metazoa; phylum Chordata; class Mammalia; order Rodentia; family Octodontidae; genus Tympanoctomys; species Tympanoctomys barrerae. The sequence goes on from NDGN011480006.1 coordinate 3,653, forward strand.
AGTGCTACTGCTCTTAATACTAAGTACTATTAACATCACCTTTTTACAGAGGAGAATGAAGAGCTTCAGAGATCAAGAACTTGCCCAAGATCATGCAGCAGTAGTGATGAAGTTTCAGTGCCAAATTCCAAAGTCTTTCCTCTCAGCCACTGCATGGTCCCCCTTCTGAAAGAGCAGAGCTGGGGAGAAGGCCAGAGCTCTTCCCGTGTCATTGCACCCTCATTCCTAAGATGACTTTAACACTGTTTCCCCAACTTGGAGCCACCAATGATTTCCTTTCCTGTGCTTGTACCCGAGATGCTCACAACTGCAGTCCCCAGCAATCTGGCAGCTGGTGATTACAAAGCCCGTGGAGCTCTCCACAGCCACGGCCCATCCCCATGAACCCTGCACCCTGAGTGCCTTCTCCAGCTTGGCTCTGCTCAAGTCCTCTGCTTCATCACTTACCCCTAGACAGCACAGAAAACCTTATATCACAGTGTGACAAGAAAATACAGGGCTGGGGAGATAGTTCAGTGGAGTAAGTGCTTGCCTGGCAAGCATAAGGTACTGAGTTTGATCCCTAGTACCACANCAAAAAAAAAAAAAAAAAAAAAAAAAGCAATCACTCCATGTGTATTTCTTCATCTTTGACTCAACATCAAGCTATACTCCCACCCACAGCTTCTTTCATTCCTTAGTCAGTAGAAAGGTATCCTATCCAAGGAAGGCAAATACGGCCCTCACGGGAGGGTCAGCATCCTTCTCATTCAATATCTTTTGTGGACTGTTCTCCCACCAAGGTGCCAACCACAGCCAACCCTGCTTAGCTTTTGAGATCAGAAGAGATCAGCAGGTGCATTCATGGACCCGTCTAACACTCTCCCAACCCTTCACCTTCTCCAGCTTGGCTCCCATCTGCCCAACAATTGAAGGTACTCAACGCTGTGTTCTGTATGTGGCATTATTGAGATCTATTAATCAGGGGTACCCACTGTCTGACACCATCATATAAAGGACAGCTTGAATTTGGCTCATGGTGTTGAGGAATCCAGTCCATGCTTGGCTGGCTCTGAGGCAGAAGGGTCGTGGTAGAGCCGAGATGCTTAGTTCATGAGTGCAGAGAAGCAGAGCAAAGGAACAGTGCCACAGAGGAAGAGCTGGGGGACTCCACGGCCACGCCTCTGTGGCCCACCCAGAAATGCCCACAAGTGTGTTCTGCCACCCCTCGGGCAGATCCTAAGTCCACTCATGTCCATAGTCCCCTTTAACCGTCACATACACACAAGGGATTGTTCTTAACACCGCCCTTGCTTAGCTGGCATCAAATAGAGGAGAGTATTTTTCAGTGTACTGTGATTAATTTAAGTCCACAAATATTTTCACTCTTTGGGTACAAGGCAGTTTTAAATTTTAGCTTTTGTCTTTAAGTGCATTCACGCCATGATCAAAAGTTAAGTTTTTTTCTAATACCAGAGCAATCATTCAAGTAAAAGCTTTTAGAAAATATCCAACTCTGTTTCTTTCTTTCTCAGAAAGAATAATTTTAACCTTATAAGGATCAAGAAGCCACAAGGTCCCTGGGCTCTGAGTTCAGGTTTGGGGTTTGTCTCCTTCCCCATCCTCAGGGTCTAATCAAACGTGCAGAAGGAAAAGCTCGGGAGAAGGCAGGGAAGACCAGGGAGGTGGGAGGCACGCACATATTTCCTATGGGACAAACATGCCTTCCCTCATGGACTAAGACATTGCAAAAGGTTCCAGAGCTCCTCTCCGGAGGCAGACATGAGAAAAGTAGATGCTCCACCCGCCTCTGCAATCTGGATGTCTTCGTAAGTCACCAGGAAGGACTGGTGGCCACAGTTCCTCAGCACAAGGATTCTGTGTGTCAGAGCTCCTCAGACGTTGGCAACACATGTTCGATAACAAATCAGTGGACGGGTGGATTTGGAGCCATTCATACATTTTATTCCAATTGTTCAAATGTACACCTTGAGATTCTGCTGCGATAATGAAAAATAGTCATGCATGAAATTTATGGCACGCTGCCCCAGCCTGGAAGGGGCGTTAGGAGCCTGAAAACCGACTGCTGAAGGGCTTCTGGCTGTCAGAGTTCTCACAGGATCTGTGCCTGTTCAGAGAGGCTGGAGTGAGGGACTAAGTTCCCATGGAACCATCAGTGCCACGGGGTTTGCTTTCTAGGTGCGCCTTGCCAAGGACAGCCAGGTGCGGCAGGGGCTGCGAGGCCAGTGCAGGTCAGGAACCTGGGCTCCCACTGGTGGAAACAGTGAGCAGCAGGCAGGGGATGGGTGGGTGCCCATCTCACCCCTGCTGATATGTGCGAACCGCCTAGGGGTGACTGAGCAGCTCAGGTGTGAATGCGGCTGGATCTCACACGCTCCCCAAATGTTGTGTGTCGCAGGCCTAGGCCTGGCCCATGGTGTGGTTGGGCCTATGCAGAGCTCTTAGGAGGTGGGGACGAAGGGGAGACAGGTCATGGGGGGCTTGAAGAAGGTGCTGGGTTGCCCACCTTCTCCTCTCAATCGCCTGCCATCCACAGGGGGTGAGCAGCTTTCTTGACCACGTGGCCCTCTGCTATCATGTTCTGTCACTGTGCAAGGTCAAGGGTCACAGGCCCAGATGGCCGTGGACTCAGATACCTGAAACCATGAACCAATGGAAACTTCCCTCCTTTAAGATGATTTATCACCGATGCTTTTCCATAGCCACAAAAGCTAGCGCAGCCACTGATTCAGATTTTGCTACGGAAGCCAAGAATCCAGAGAGCCAGGTTTTTAGGAGTCAGGGATGGGGCAGGCGGAGGAGCCAGACATTTGTGCTGCTTTAAAGGTTCATGTCAAGAAGAGGCGGTCTTGGGGCTGGTTCCTAAGAAACAGGCAAGGATACTGCCTTCTCTGCGTGGTGGAAAGCAGGCTCTGGAGGTGGCTTCCAGCGTCTGCTGTGCTGTTAGCGCTGCCCAGCAAGGGTGGTGGTGCTGGTGAAGACTGCTGGGGCTCACGGTGCGGCTCGTCTGGCTTCCGCTGGGGTCAGGAGTGGAGCCCTGCCCTGGGACCTGCAAGGTGTATCTGGATACACAGGGTCCAGCTTCAGCGTTTAGCGTGCCAGCCAAAGGGCTGATCCAGAAGATGGGTTTTATTTGAAGTTTGTTTCTGCCTGGGATCGCCATGCAGGGTGTTCCTTTCACGTGACAAGGTTCCCCACGGCTTCTCAGGGTTTGTCAGGGTCCAGCTCCTTAGGCACCTTTGTGGACACTGACTCCTCCACTCCTGGGGTACAAAGTGTACTTCTGCCCCAAGTTTCTCTGGAGGTTCAGCTCTTCTTGCCTGAAGGATATCTGAAAATGGAAACATTTGCCTAGTACTTTGGAGTGGCAGAATGCTATCAGCACTTCCATGGTGTTTTTGGGTGAAGTAGCATTATTTTGGGAGACATTTAAGGGGATAGGAGAACGGACAGGAAGCAGGACAGGGCTGGCCAAGGCTGCCATGGCCGCTGGAAGCAGGGACGGGGTCTCACGCAGGGCAGCCCCAGCCACCTCACTTGGTGCCAGCCAGGCTGAAAGGCACCCATCCTAGCCCCTCCATGCCACCAAGGAGTCCAGGCACGCTTTGCCTTCCTCTACCTAAAGCAGGAGATGATTCGATTGTCTTTAAGTGTCCTCCTAACTGCGTATTGCTTTCTGCTTAAGATTCCAAATTCAATTGCACATTTAAAAAATTTAAGTTGCGAAGTGAAGGCAGGTTATGGTATTTTTATGTGGAGCCAGTGGAGCGGCTATGCTGGAAGACCCCGGGTGTTCTCGGACAGGAGCGTTGGATGGCCAGGAGGTAGGCGCAGTTTCCAGCCCTGCTCCAGACCTGGCCTTGAGAGGAGCGTTGATCTCCGTAGAGCCTACCAAGCGCCCCACAGTGTGCCTGCTCTCCTGCCAGCCAGGAAGTGCCAGTGTTAGTGGTGGCCCCGGGCCCCGGGGCAGCGAGCACCTAGGCACGTAGAGGTCGGTGCTCTGCATGCACCTGCGGTGGAAGATCCTGGGCTGTCCAGGTCCAGAGCCGACAGCAGTGGTGCCTCCCTCCTCCTTCCACCGCGGGCTTCTTCTGTTCTCGCTCCTTCTATCTGGTAATAAATGCTCCTTCATTCAACAGCTGAGGGCCACCTGAGGCTCGTCGTGGTCAGCTTTGTCTCTGGCTCAAGGCCTTGCATGGACAACTTGCTCTTTTGGAGTTGAAGGTGGCTGAGACATGTAGCGGCAAAGGGACTCCACAGTGTGCATGCCTGTGTCTGAGATTTCTTGGAAACATCATAAAACCATGAGAATCACACCGTGCTCATTCACGACCTGGTCCCAGTAGGTTTGGTCTGGTCACAGCCGGTGTACCCAAACACCCCTACAATGCAGCTGTGAGGTATATTGAATTGCATAGTGAGTGTTTAAAGACTATTACGATAAAAGACACATTGCCGTTAACCCCCATCCCGTGCTACAAACACACCTAGCCTGGGGTTCTCCCCAGCTCTCTGAAGCGGCTCTGGAGTCCTCTTTCCCAAGTGTCTTTGGAAGCTGTGATAAGTAACGTGGCTGCTGCTGCTGCGTGCCACCCAATGGAAAGGCACCCCGGGAAAGGTCTGCGCTGTGCCCCCGTCTACCTTATTCACCCGATCTGGCCCTGCGAGACCTCCAGCTCTTCCCCAAAGTCAGTATGACCAGGAAAGGACTCGAGGTAGCCAGAACAGTGCAGGCAAACACTCTTAGGAGAAAGGATTCCAGAGCTGCTGCAGGAAGTGGCTGGCAGTGGGCTGGGTCCATGCAGCCCCGAGGAGGACTCTGAGGGGGATTCACTGCGACGGGTCTTTCCCCAGGATGCATTTTTAAAGTTTAAGATTTCAATCATACTTGGTAGATAACCTGGTAGATTAAACAAAACAGGCAGTGGGCAGCGTAGAGCCCAGCATAGAGTAGGCGCTCAGTGGTCACTTGCTCTTCTGCTCCTGCAGTACCCTCAGGCTTCCCTCTGTCCCCAGGAGGAGAGTGGCAGGGAAGCTGAGCAGCTCACAAGGACAGAGAACGACACTGCCCAGGGCAGGTGGCCACCTGCTCGTAGCTCTGAGGCCAGTGGTTTCTTGTGTTTCCTCATCCAAGATTTGAAGTTGATCCAGAGCAGCGAGAGACCAGTATCCATGCTAAAGAGGGCTGTAAAACTCACAGAACGGAGAAGCTCTTTAAGAGACAGAGTATGATTATCTCCTTGTAAGGAAGGAAATGGACACAAGATGGTGCCATGATGCCAAGTCCAATGGCATAAAGTCCCATGACATCATGCCTGATGACGTCACACATAATGATGTCATGCCTAGTGATGTCAAGCCTTATGGTGCAGTGGCTGATGACATCATGCCTTATGCTCCAGGGACCTGCACATGGGTGATGGCTCTGTTTCTCTTGTTTCCTTTGTTCACCGCTGCTACAAGTCAAGGCAGGGTCGGAATAAAATCATTACAAACTTCAGTAACCTGTTTGTTTATTCTCTTGGAATCTTTGGTAATCACCCTTGCTTGTCTTCTCAGGTTTTTGTTAGACTTCAGTCAAGGAGAGAGGAACTGTGCTTTGTATCACATGGGTGAAAAAGCGTTTAAAACCTATCAGCTGGCCCTAAACCAGCTTCCACAGGCCCAGTGGCTGGCCTGACTCGTTGGCCGATTTGGTGCCAGCCCAGCCTGGCCCTGCATGCTGCCCCACCCCGCCCGCCCCGCCCTGCACGGCCTTCTCTGTCTCCTGCTCACATGATTGATAGACAGGTGAACCGAAGCACAGAACAGCTAAGCAAATTCTCCTGAGGTCCCAGAGCTAGCAAGTGCCGATAAATGAATCCTGTCATTTTAAGACAATGTGTTGCTTATGCCTTGTGGTTTGCTGTGATGTGTGTCCTTGTGCCCTTTTAGGCTTCGAGGAAGGGAGACACTGGTCTGCTTGAAGCATCAACACTGGGAAGCAAGGAGGGCAGGACTCGGACCCTCCAGAGCCTGAGAAAGGCCTTGATGAGGAGGAAACTGCCTGTGGTTGGGAGCCTTCCCTCGAAGGCCGGGCTGGCCTGGCTTAAAGCAGTCCCTGCCACTTCCTAGCTGTGTGCCTGAGGGTAGCTGGCTGATCTGCATAGCCTCTGTGCCTCCGCTCCCTCTATACACACCGGTTCCGGGAGTATCGCCTGTCCTCCTGGACCTGGATGGATCAGGTTCGTAGAGCACAAAGGACTTTGCAGAAATCATGGAAAGCAGCTACAGCCTGCCTACAGAAAATACCAAGGAGAGTTCGTCATCCCCACCTCAAGCCTTCCCTAGGGAGCTTCATCCTGGTTTAAAATGTCAGAGTTGGAGTCGTGAGATTAGCGTGGACTGTAATCTAAGCCACTCCTTCCTGCTCTTTACAAAATAAGGAAGCTAGGACCTGTGATGAGGACACCAGGGAAGCAGCGAGGCAGGATCCCGTGGTCTCTCAGGGATACTGGGACTCTGTACGGAGTCTGTCTAAAAGACAGGACAAGCAGTATCCCAAACCAGGAAATCAAGCATCGTTAGTGGTAGAAAGAAAAGCCTACCAATCACTCCAGAGTAGGAAATCCTAAGGCTGCTCACTCACTTTCTAATTTTATACTCTATAAACAAAAATGGTCCAGGTAGCCACATTTGCTTTCTCTTTTATTTCTTCCTCCAGACTCTGCTGCTGGTGTTTGTGAGGATTAAATCCGACGAATGACAGCTTATCAGGTGGAAGAAGCAGAAAAAGGATAAGCCTGAAGGTAACCAGGCACTCAATAACGGTGATTTCATATTATGAAGCCCCCTAGCAATGAGGGGTCTCAGAAGGCGTCCTCCCCTCTCTTGAAAGATCTGCTCCGAGTTCCCCTCCTTTGGGCCAGGTAGTGAAATGGATCATGCCGGTCCTCCTTTCCCTCCCACAACCTACATGGTGACTTATCATACCGCTGAACAAATCTGACTTCAAGAAAGAACCATTCTGAGAGCCGGCCAGATAGCTTATCAAACTAAAGCGCCTGCTTAGGCAGACGCAGGGACTGAGGTTCAATCCCCAGCATGCCGTGCCGGCCCTGCCCCTGGCTGAGGTGGCCATGGAGGTTGGGAGTGGTGGCGTGTGCCTGTAATCCCAGAACTTGGGAGGCTGGAAACAGGAGGATCACAGGAGTCCGATCTATATAGTGAAACCGTGTAGATCCTGTACTAAATACGTTAAAAACAATTCTGATCTGACACTAATTCAAGTCAAAATATTTGAAGCCCATTTTGAAACTGCTGTCCTGTGTCACCCACCTCATCCAAGGCTGGGTGCTTTCGGCTGGCTGAGAGTGCGCCGCCCACAGGCAGAACTTAGCCAGGGCTGTTAGAAATGTAAATTA
>NDGN011480010.1:0-11756 GCA_002564285.1 Tympanoctomys barrerae
GCCCATCAGTAGAACAGCTGAAAGGTCCAGAGGAGGAAAAGGGCAACGGGCTGAGGCTATAAACATAAATGGGGGACCCAGAGCCAACGCCCCTGTAAGCCTTAAAGATTAAGGACAATTGAAAAGGTAGCGAGTGTTTTTAAGTAGACTGGTGATTCATTTGGGGAAGGGTATTTAGAAACTCAAGTATGTTATTCAGAAAATAAATTGTAAAAAATATTCGATGGTTTCAATTTCATCAAATTTTTATTGAGCACTCACCTGCTAAATGCATTCTTAAATGTTTTGTAGCAATGGAGAAAACAGCTAACAACAGAGCCAAAATAGTTCATGCATGTTTTTTCTAAATATTCTTCAGTGATTAAAACAGGTGTTGCAAATATTAGTGAGGCAGCTGACAGTGACAGTGGGTCATCTGTGCCTCAGTGTCTCTCTGGCCTTGTATGAATGAGGCAGCTGCAATGCTGATGTTTGCAGGCATAAGCTGATGCATAGAAAAACCTGCCAGAAACAGGACAGAGGGGGGAAAAAAGGAACCATACTGCACATCACTCATCAGCAAAATGAGTAAAGACAGCCCCTCAGAATCCAGCAAGTCTGCCCAAAGAAAGGGATTAACTGATGCATGTGCTGGACTGGCAGGAAGCAAATACTATGTTAAAAAAATAAGGCCCTTGGGCTTATTTAATTTGGACATGTGCTAGCTGTCAGTATAATGCCACCAAGGAATGATTGGGACAAAGGACTTCATGCATTCAGATGGGGCTCCCCACAACATAAAAACACAAGGTCGGCAGGGAAAACAAAAGATAAAGAAAAATGGGGCAAAACCCCCACTACGTGTAGAACTTGGTGGGGCTGCTGACACGATTCAGTGTGTGTCTCTGCACTTTCACCAGCTCACGGGCAGCACTGAGTCAACGTCGGCCTTGCTTGCTGCAGGGCTGCCTGATTCTGTAAGAACCTGATGAGTTTCTTTGAGAGAGAAGGTGCAGCTCAGTCTAGCTCAGCTGTACTCAATCTGAGTTGCTTTCCTACCTACAAACCCTCACTTCAAAGCAAGGAACATAATGTACAATTTTTTAATGGCTCTAGACCCAGGCACTCAGACTCTCTGCTCTGCGCCTTGCCTCAGTGTAAACACCTAATCAAGACTGCCCGTGCTTCAACAATAGCAGCCAAATGCAATTCGAGAACCACAAGCCTTTGAAGTCCTCCCTGCAAAGGCCGGTTTTCTACTCTGAGATAATGACATGCCGTGATTGCTGTCTTTGTTGTATCTTTTCAGTAGAGAAGCAATTATAGGCCCCAATTTAACAGAATAGACATTACACAGCTTATGATGCTCAAAATGCAATTTCATTTGATCATTTTCTCGATTTGATTGGTATTAATAGAATGGTTCACCAAAAAAAAAAAAAAAAATAGCCAGCAGAGGTTGTGTCCCATTCCACTTTCAAAGAGATAATGTAGAAGCACGCTTTGCTTGGCGCAGGCCTCACCGGGTGATCCAGCCACGAGCCCCAGCCACGCAGCCCGTGGGCGAGATACCGTACAGCCTCCATTTGCTGGGAGAGGAAGCAGCAGATAGTGCCTTCTGAACTTGGAAACTTTTCATCAGAACTGTATAAAGCATCCCTTCATTGTCAGTGGAAAATCAATATTACTAGTGATAAACAGGATTAGCTAAACCAAGTGCCCTTTACTTCTTAAGCATAAAAGTCAGGGCATCTACAGCCAAGGGAAAAAGGAACTGAAGGCTTTGCGATAACACTGGCAAACGTGGTCAAACCTAATAATTCATAATCTCCAGGTGTCTCTGGAGCCAGCATCATGACAAGGACCAAGATTGAGAATTGTTCTTGGCCTTGAGCAGCGCCCTGTAAAACTTCCATTGTCTCCTGTGGTGAGGCTTTCCCTTGGCAGAGAAGGCTAATCCATCCAAACATGGAGGTTACCTCTACTTGGAATCAAAGTCCATAAGTAAATAGTACATTTTTTACTTTAACAGATTAGGTTAGTGTTTGGTTGGTTTTTTTTTTTTTTTTTTCTGGAATCGGGAATTGAACTCAGGCCCTTGGGCTTACCAGGGAAACGCTTATTCCACTGAGCCATCTCCCCGGCCCCTAACAGAATTCAACATAGAACATTTTCATTTGCCCACATAAATTACAGGTCATTGTTTAGATACTTCAACTTCCACACCATGCCCTTGTCTGTCTGCAGTGTGCATGTATACAGCAATTGTGACGGTAACTTAAAGCAGTTATAGATGGTTATTAAGGGACAGAGATAGGGACCAGCAAAGGCACACTTTGAATAGGAGACACCTGGTATTGTCCTTCTGTGCCGTGGAAGCCACACTGAGTGATAAAGAATGAGTTTGTCATCATTGTCAAATATTTACCTATCACTATTTAACGCAGCTTTTACTTCTTTCTGAATTAAACGCGAGGTGACACTAAAAAGGTAAGTAGCAGAGGGAGAATTTGAACACAGGCCCGACAGGTTCCAGTCCCATGTTTGTTCCAGACTTCTACCTCGCCGCTTCTCACACTGTAGAGTCCTATAGAGGAAATTGCACAAAACAAGTGTAAAGTCGTGCAACTATATTTAAAAATCAGCTCCATCCATTCAGAAAGAGATTTAGCAGGCGAGGAGGAGTCAGAGAGCAGCCCCAGGGCCCAGGCATAGCACTGTAGCACAGGAATGGCAGGAAAGTTCCAACACAGGTCCTCTGAGGAGAAGGCACAGAGGGACACCTGAAGCCGCTGCTGCCAATGGGGCTGTTGTCTGAAAAAGGATGAACCTACTCTGTGTTACTCTAGAGAGGGAAGGACAGAAAACATGGCCAGGTGCATTTCCATTCGGATAGGAGGAGCTTTCCGGCACCTAAGAGCTAAGTGATTGAGCAGCATGCGTGAAGCAGGGATTATTTTCTCGTCCTCAAGCCGCGGAAGGTACACACGCGCGTTCTGAGGCAGGCCTGGCAGCGGCCGGTGCGCACATCCAGGATCCTTCCAACATCAAAACTGTGTCGGTAAGCTCTAGCAGAGAATCCTGGTGGCTAGAATTACATGTAGGCCAGAGACTAACTTCTTGATTTAAAACAGGCAAGGAATGGCCATTCACTGCTCCTGCCTGCCTTCAACAGTGGTCCTAAAAGCCAACTTCCGGGGTAGACACCCCTGGAGAGCATCCCCCATACACACTTTACAATAAAATATATGAGGAGCTTTTAAAAAAAAACTAATATTTTAAAATTTAAAAGGCCACTCCCAGTGTATTAATGGGCCCAGGCTGGGATTAAAGAACTAGTATTTTTTAAAAGCTTCCTAAAGTTTTCCTAATATATAAGGTTCAGACTCACTGATTTATATCATTCTGATTCACTGAGGGCGAAAACTATGAAGTCTTCCCCCCCCCCCAAACTAAAGTCCTGCAGGTTTAGGATATTCCTAGTAAGTGAGGAAGATTAGCAAAATACTCAACATGGAGGCTCTGGAGTAGACCGCTTGGCTCTTCTCCTTACTTGCTGTTGGTCCTGCACAAGTTTCTGAACTTCTTTGCACCTTAGTTTTGTTTAATTTGCAAGGAGGGGACAGTGATAGCACACGTGTGGTCAGGTTGTTGCAAGGACCGACGCCTGTCGTGGGCTGCGCGCCAAGGCGTGGGACAGCTTGTTCCAGGAGCATCGCGTGTGCGTAGACATCGGGGCTTCCGTGCGGCACCGACGTCCTGGGTACAGCTAACAGTGATGCAGACGTGTGACCGTCCATGCTGTCAAACATCAGCTCTTCAACTCTTTATTATAAGATAGGCTTTGTTAGGTGACCTTGCCCAACTGTAGGCTAACGTCAGTATTCTGAGCACATTTAAGGTAAGCCCAGTGATGTTCTGATGTTCAGGAAATGTTATGTGCACTTTCAACTTAAGATGGGTTTTTTAAACATTAATTTTATTGGTATATTTTATATACATAATGATCATATTCATCACAGAGAATTTGTACCTGTTCATAATATATCTTGATTATTATTTTCCCCCGCCAACCCTTCTTTCTCTCCTTATTTACAAAAGCTTTGTTTTCATTTGTCCCCTTCTATTCTGGTTTTTTTTCCCTTCCTTTCCTATTCCCTCTCTTCTCCCTTGTTCTCTTCCCATTTAAACCTTTTCTTCCTACTTCCCAAAATCTGTTATCCACTTTGGCCCTTATTTACATTTCGTTTCTTATACAAGAGAAACAATGCAATATTTAAACCTTTTGCCCAGTTTATTTCACTTGAAAGTATAGTGTCCATGGGTATCCATTTACCTAAAAATATCTCAAGTTTTTAAGATGGATTTTTCAAGCCAGCATAATTCAAGGAGCATCTGTAGAGTGTTATTTCATTGTATTTCTATAGACATTATAAAATATTGCCTGCAGTATCTACCAGCAGGCAATATAACTTAAAATTGATGTCCCCTGAGTGTGTATGGAGTCTTTAAAGTAGGCACATCCACCTTGAAGCCCTGGAGAGCTAGTAGTGTGGGCCCACAAGACTGTGATTGTTTTAGCAATAGTTTTGCATGACTTGATTGCATGGAGCTTGAGCCAATGCTGAGTGAGTGACCATGGATGCTGTGTGGGGAGGTCACAGTGCAGCACTAGCCACCTGCTGTGCCCGTCACACAGTCACTGCAGCCGAGATGGTGTAGTGTGTCAGATGTCACATGTACTTGGGGACTCGTGAATATAAGGCAGTGATTGCCAGTAAGAGTATTTCAACGTACCTACATGAGTATGTGTGCCTGCAAAGACAGGCATGTATTTTTATTAAGCAGGCATGTAAGTTTCCTTATTATTAAACTTGGGCTTATTATGTTATTTCATAAAACGTTTTAATAAGTTAAGATACAAAGTTTTGCTACTTATGTACATTAACTTTATGTCTTCTACGCAGCCCGACTACGTTTGGCTCAGGTAAGCAAAAAGATTGGATACCCACAACCTCAGAGCAGCAGTGTCCCACCATACCTCCAGGAGGCAATATTGTTTATTCTCATTTTCCTTGGGAACAGTCCAGGTCCCTGAGGACTGAAGCAATGAATTCTTAAAATTAAATGAAAATAAAACCTAACTCCACAGGCCCTCACAGACTGGCACCACAGGATGCTAGGACTGAAATGAAACCAGTTAACATGGAATATGTTTTGCCCTCTTAGATCTCCTACCCCATCAGAGTAACTGGCAAGACATCTGTTCAGGATGCCAACGAGATTGAAAACACTGCCACCGATCCTGAGGACAAATGGCACCAAAGAGCACAACGGCTAAAGGTCACTTCTAGACTGCTTGTTAAGTGTGCTTCAACTTACTGCTAAATATAAGTAATGTTTGTTACTGAGTTCTTGGCACTTAAGGGCTTATTCTGATGTCTGAAAATAGCCACTCACTGTCCTATGAGGAGACTGCCCAGCCTTGCCATCCCTACCTATTTCCTAGAAGAACATGTTCATATCACATTTTAATCATGCAGAGTTAAAACCTCTCACAGAAAGAAGGCATGCAGAAAGCGCAAACAGAGGAAAGGAAGAAGAGAAGGAGAGACAGGAACAGAGATTTGTGACTAACTATAGATAGGGTAATTCTGTGTGTTTTAAGACGGAGTCTCAGTCAGGGAGATAGCTTGGTGGTCTAAGTGCCAGCCTGGCAAGCACAAGGACCTGGGTTTGATCCCCAGTACAGCATGCCATGCCAGCCCCGTGCTGAACCAGCCACCAAAACCAGGGCTGGTGGTGCACACCTGTAATCCCAGCGCTGGGGAGGCTGAGGCAGGAAGATTACTATAAGTCCCCAAACTGCATAGTGAGACCCTATACCAAATTTTTAAAAAACAAAAAAATTGTATATTGAAAAAAAAAAAAACCCTCAGTCTCAGGAGAAGGGTACCTGTAGAACAGATAAGTCTACCCTTCATTTTTGTCCCTTCTCAAGCACCACCTCCTTTGGGAAGATCTCTCAGCCTATCCCCCAACTCAGGGCCAGTCATATTTGCCATTTGTCTTTCCCTGCTGCCCTATAATGCCAAAAGCTCTTTACAGTTAGGACTGTGCTTTCCTCGACGTCCCTTACCAGGGTGCTGCCGCCCAAGAATTGTGCTAATAGTCACTGAGTGGTTAAAGCAACATTAAAAGGTCACTAGTGTGTCTCCAAGTCAAAATAGCCCTCATCTGAAATTTCTTTTTCTTTTCTTTCTCCATACTGAGATCAAACCCAGAGCTTCACACTTGCTAGGCAAACTCTCTACCATGGAGCGACATCCCAGCCCTTTTTGTTTTTATTTTGAGACAGTCTCATTGAGTTACCTAGACTGGGTTGAATTTGTGGCCCTCCTACCTCAGCTTCCTGAGTAACTGGGATTATAGGTATGCACCAGCACATTGGGCTGAAAGGAGTTTTTGTTTGTTTGTTTTGATTTTTTGAAAGATGACTTCCTAATAATCCACAGATCCCTCAGTAAGTCTACCCTAGCAACAGATAACTCTCACTACTAAGAATGTAGCTATGTGCGAAATCAAAAACAATTCACACAACACATATTTATTGGGTACCTACTCAAAGTACTACAGACTGAGTGGTTGGCTCAAAAAATATGATTAAAAAAAACAACAAAATGTTTTTTAAATCTTAAAAAAATAAAACTTGAGTCGGGGATATAGTTCAATAGTCTAGCACCTGCCTGGTAAGCACAAGGTTCTGAGTTTGATTGCTGGTACCAAAAAGCTTGTTTAATGATCCCTCTGGATCCCTCTGTTCTACACATTCAAAACTTTAGAGGAGGGCTGGCAAGATAGCTCAGCAGACTAAGCACCTGCTTTGGCAAGCACAGGAACCAGGGTTTGATCCCTTGTCCTGCATGCCACACCAGTCCCACCCCTGGGGTGCACTGAGCCAGTGGCCAAGTCCAGCTGTGGTGGCACAGGCCTGTAATCCCTGCACCAGGGAGGCTGAAAACAGGAAGATCACTGCAAGTCTGAGCTGCATAGTAAGACCCTGTACCACATACATAAAAATAAAAAAAAAAATTATATCTCAATTCTGCAAACTGAAAAGACTCAAATCAAGAACTACCAGGTTCAGTGTCCACTTGGGGCTACGTGGTGTTTTGATATTACCTTTTCAGTGTGTCCTTATGGGGTAAGAAGGAATGATAGCACTGCCGTGGACCTCTTCTAGGCGAGAACTGACGCCCTCTATTGCAGAGGGCTCTGCCCTTGTTGCCGGATCATCTCCGATAGGCCCCTCCTTTAAAGCCATCACCTTGGAGCTTAGGGTTTTTCAGATGAATGGGGGGAAAGACACATCCCAGTCAGCCCACCAGGTTAGCTGTATCCTGTCAGGAGAAAACAATCAAAAGTTCCCCAACTAAGTACACCTTTTAAAAGATGAAATAAGATCCTCCTTCTTGCCACTCTAAAATAAGTCTTGATTTCATAGACAAGGAAAAGGTAATGGTGATATGAAAGGCACATAGGACCTTTCAGGAAGTAACATCTTTGAATGACCCACCTCCCCCACCTCCCACCGCACAGTCTTCCCGAAGAGCTCCGAGTGTGGTTTTGCTTCAAACACTGCCATTAGATCTACTTCTATTCATCTGATCAGAGTTCTTCCTTTCCAGTAGTGAAAATTAAAGCCAATTAGTGTCTGCTCAAAATTTTCATATTATCTGATGGAATTGTAACTGAAGCTCAAAGGACTTGTATTTTATTGTCATGGAATGCACCAGAAAAACAGATCAGAACAGAAGCTCCTCTGCCTCAGAACTGATCCTGGGTAGCTCAGGGGACTAAAGCACCTGCTTAGACAGAGCACAGTGGCCAGGGTTCGAGCCCCAACGTGCTGTGCTGGCCTGCCTCCAGGGCATGCTGCATTGGCAGTTGAGACTGGGCATGGTGGTGCGCCCCTATAATCCCAGCGCTTGGGAGGCTGAAAACAGGAAGATCACTACGAGTCTGATTTACATAGTGAGAACCTGTAGACCCTGCACTAAATACATTAAAAAAAAAAAAAAAAACGATCCTGCAGGCCAGATGCAAATCTCAAGAGTTGAGGGTCAAGGCAGACCACCAGGCGTGGCTTTGTGTTAGAGCACATGAGCTTTCTGGTTAGCCTCAGAGCTTGCCTTTTTCCTTCTGCCCAGAACGCGTAAGCAAGAGATGTGTAAGCTCAAGACAGCGAGACACTGCTGTTCACAGAGTTAGGGGCAAACCTCCCAGGGGGGCACAGTACTGAGTGCACATTAATGACTCAGGACCTTCTTACTAAGAAATTTCTATCCCAGCATTTGGCATCAAGATTTGTCAGCGCTAACATTTTGTATGTGACACGAAAACCTACTGCCATTAAGCAGTTATTGTGAGCGCATGCAGTATGTGCCGATTGGCAGGGCTGGTGACAAAAGGCGCCCGGCGAGAGAGCAGGATGAGATGGAGGATTTCAGCGCTTGATGGAGATTAAATAGCCCGAGCATGGCTTTGTGTATTAACTTCAGGGGGCTCAGGTCTTGCCACCTAAAGAGTGACACCTGAGGCCTCCATTGTAGGGTAATAAATCTTCAGTAAACCACAGATCTCAAGTAGGCTGCTTGGAAGGTGAGAGAAATCACATCAAACCCATAAATGTCTTCCTTTATGGAGACTGAAATACCATTTCTCTGGCACTTACATTTATGTGAATAGCAGATTTAACACTTGAGACAATTGAAGTTTGTAAAATGATGAGTCCTTGGCCTTGTCGCTAAAGCACCCTGTGAAAAGGACTATTGTGAATGGCGTTGTCAACAGCAAAGGTAACAAATGACTAAAATCAAGTGCTAACCCGGGATTTCTGACCTGGTACCTGAGAAAAGAAACCTGCTAAGTTTTTGTTCTTTTTTGTTTTCATGGTAACAAGGAGAGAAAGCTGAACAGTTATAGTCAGCGGAGGGAAGAGTTCTGAGTCATTTGTTTCTCTAGAGCGCTAAAGGCTGAACAAATATTGAGAAGGATGACGTGGTCAGTATTAGCACTCAGGGTTCATAGCCAAGGGGGCTCCCGGGACTTCCGTGAGCAGTACGACAGCCGTGACAAGCCCTTGTGCTTCCTGCACACACTGTTAAGACTGTAAAATAACCACTTCTTTGGGATCCACTACAAGGAAGAATTCTTACGGGGTTATATGTTTGCAGAGCCTTTTTGCCTAAATTTCTCCCATGCTGTTCAATATACTGCATGGGAGAAAGATGGAGGATCTTTTTTATCTGGATACAGGAAAAAAAAAAAAGTTTCCCTTCCCTCGGAGCCCTGCAGGTAAAAATGGGAAGTCTGCAGGAATTCATTAGCGTGTGGCCACTCCCACAGGAAGTTCACCCTCCAGAGATCACAGCGCTGCACTTCAAGTTGGAAGTCATTCTTACTTAAAAATCTGTCATAACAAATAATATTATATCTGACTTTCAAATTTAATCTCAATCTCTTTCATTGTAAGTGGTTTCCTCAGGAATATACTTAATAGTCACAGGAATTGCATCAGCAAAGTGGAATAAAAGTTGAACTCACTTCACAGTAATGTGATCATAACATTGAGCTGAAATGATTTGAATGAAAACATATTTTACCCACTTTAAGAATTATTTTATGGGGCTGGGGAGATAGCTCACTGGCATCAGTGCCTCCCTGGCAAGTGCAAGGTCCCAAGTTTGATCCCCGGTACCACATGCTATGCCCATGCTGGAACCAGGCTTAGTAGATTACACACCTGTAATCCTAGCACTAAGGGCAGCTGAGACAGGAGAATTACTACAAGTCCAAACTGTATAGCAAGACCTTGTATCAAAAAAAAAAAAAGAATTATTTCCTTCAATCAGCTAATTGTTGCATTTTTAATCAGTGTTGTATAGATGCAGGCCATGGAGTTTTCTGAGGAGCTATGTGTATTCAAAAGGAGAGAAATGATGCTATAGCTCTAGAACACATTATTGCATATGTTCATCTTACAGTTTTCAATAAGCATTTAATCATCCTTTCCAGAGACCTCTTAACTCAGCTAATATTTGACAGAGTAATGAGTACTCTTACTTAGGAAAGATTCCTAAATGGCCATCGTACAATGTAGTTACACAGTGTTATCTATTGTATCGAGAGTACATTTTGTTGTTACTGGTCTTTGTAAAGCATAACGATGGTCCTGAAATTGAAATCTTTCCCCAGATATTTGATTGCCTAAGTACAGGCTGTATTAAGAGACTGAAGCAAAACAACTATTGTAGCTTCACAGCTGTCCCATCATAGCTCAGACTTGTAGAGTCCCCTGAATAAAATCTAATTGGTTTCATCTGCTGAAGAGGTCGTTTCTACCTTCTGACCTGTACAAGTAAGCAGAGTTGATAATCTGAGCTGTGTTTCCTACTGACCTTGGATTTGGTGAATAAATCGAATCATTGGTGTTTTCTGGTTAGGATATTCAAAATATTCATTCAGTTCCAATAAGCTTGCAGTCTGTTGTAAATTTATACTGTCTTTCTGTGCAGCTTCTTGCAGGTAAAACTTTTCCCCAACCCCAATTTGGTAATATTCCTCATTATAGCTTTTAAGTCAAAGGCATGTCCTTAATACAAAGTCCATTCTAAGCTCTCAGCTTCTTTCTAGGCTTTTAATCTAAAATTGCCTAGAGAAATCACTCTCCTGTTCACCCTCCAACTGTCTGCAGTATAAAAAGGGCTCTGCGCGCGTTCCTCATCTGCTTGCAATTCTATGGACCCCTTCCTAGAGGCTTCAGCCCCCACTTCAAGAAAACACTGAAACTTTTGAAAA
The DNA here is from genome assembly GCA_002564285.1 of Tympanoctomys barrerae. Taxonomy (NCBI): domain Eukaryota; kingdom Metazoa; phylum Chordata; class Mammalia; order Rodentia; family Octodontidae; genus Tympanoctomys; species Tympanoctomys barrerae. The sequence continues at coordinate 10,840 of NDGN011480010.1, forward strand.
GTATTTGCCTCCTAATTTTACATTAAACAAAAATATCTTTTTTCTTTTCTTTTTTTTTTTTTTTAGAATTATCAGGAATACTGTTCTCAATATGAAGGTAAAAAATCAAGCAATCTCCCAAGAGGTCAATCCTCTGAGTCAGTAAATGGCCGCCAACCTTCCAGAAGACCTGCGAAGCCCAAAGTTCGGAGACTGCACAAACACCAGAATGGCATGAAGGCCTCCATGACTAAAGAGCTCATTGTCAGCCAGGGAAAGCAGAATAAAACTCCCAGAGAGCAACAAAACCCAAATCAGCCTGGGTCGACTGTGCTGCGGAACACCTCTGACAGTGATTTACAGGACCTGGACGCCATCATGAGCCAGGATTTCAAAGTAGCCTCCAATGTATTTGCTCCTCCAAAACAGACTTTTGACAAGGTACTATATAAAAACCCTACTGGGTATCACTCAGGCCTGAATGTTAATAAAGAAAGACAACACAGAGATGAAGAAGAGAAAAGATTTTCACATCAGCACCCACCCATCTATAGTCTTCCTAACGTGGACTTGAACAGCCTTCGTGAACTTTCTGAGAAGCTTGCACACTTGAGTCAGAGAGGCCCTCAGTCTGCTTTAGACGTGGACACTCGTAGAGCTACTGAAAGTAAGAAGCAACCCAAGCAGCCCTATGAAGAGATAAAGTATAGGAACCTAGAAATGCTGTGGTAAGAACTCCTTATTCTTCAGTGGTTTTCAGATGAGAAATAATCTTCTAGAGAAAGATGAGAGTCGGAGGACGTGGGGGAGCCCCTGGGAATGGGCAGGTGAGAGGGAAATTCTCATATAGATTCTTGGGCTGTGGTTCCTGTCCAACACAGAATACTTTAAATGAATTTTCTTTTCTTTCTCTCTTTTCCTTTTCCACTGGGGAGAGA
>NDGN011480013.1:0-12192 GCA_002564285.1 Tympanoctomys barrerae
GGCAGGAAGTTGGGGTTTTGGAAGCCAGGAGAATGGCTAGAGTAATTCTATAGGAAGATGGTGGCACCTCTGAAGCTCTGTCAAGAGTGAGCCTCTGTGTTATGGAGGTTGAGGAGAAGTTGGGGTGGGGGCTTGCGAGCCCAGTACCCAGAGCAGATGTGTAGGCAAAACACACTGAGGCACCCTAAGAGGAACCAGAAGCAGAGGAGCTCTCAAATGGGACTGAAGATGAAGACTTGCTTGACAATCATGGTGCTGTTCTAAAAGATAAGGAATCCTGGGAACCTCTCAGGGGTAGTGGATGGACAAAAGGGAAAGTATGAGTGTCCCTTTGGAGTCCAAGCTGTGAAACTGGTTAGAGCTATCCTCGGCAGTCTCCCAGAACTTGAGCCTTTCTTCTTGATCCAACTAGGTAGTGGTATGGGAGCTGCCAATCTTCGCTTGGCCCTACCCACTACCCACAGCTGATTGGTACAGAGATAACTACCCGACTTAACCTGAGCCAATCATAGTGCTCTCCAGGAATTTTCAGTCACTAAAATGAGACTCTGGACCCTGGTTTTTTGCTGCAGTCCTCGTTTTCTGAGGAGGTTGAATTCAGAGAGGAGAGTGTATTTCCAAGGGCTGTGCTTATGAGCTCCCACTACTGGTTGGGGACTACATATTCTTCCTTGGAGGCCTCCCTCATCCCCCAGTTCCAAGTCCTATCTGCTGTGTGGTGGACACAGGTCCCTTCCTGATACTTCCTACAGTTTTCTTCTTGTTCCCTTGCACACTTGCAGGGCTAGCTCCCGGCCCTCCCTGAGTATATACGTAGTACTCAAAATCCACGCAGATGAATGCTGGCCTTGCTGGGGGCTGGCTGAATAGCTGTCCTTGGTGTGTGAGCCAATAAATCCTCTTTTTGTCTCAATTTGAGTGTGCAGTGTTTCTAGCACTTGTGACAAGCCTGAGAAACAGGACATCTGTGGCCTTTGGGTAGTCCATCTCCTCAGCTCTGGGCCTTTGGTTTTATACCTGCAAAGGGAGAGCGAGGGACAGAGCCACTCAGAGATGGTGGGACTAGATGCTTGCCTGCCTCTCACCCAGCTGCAGGAGCCCAGTGAGGGCATTCAGGGCCCTGAGATCTGGGCCACCCCTCCCCAGCACAGGGAAGAGGTCAGCCTCCCCTAGCATCTGTCTTTCCATCTGGAAGTGCAGACTCCATGAAGTCAGCCTCTGACCCCCACAGTGAGCTGCTCTAATAGTCCAGATAAATACTCTTCCTGCTCAAAGTGCACGGAGTATCCACAGAATGTCTGGTGATGCGTCCTGTGGTGACTCAGGGAGGCCAAGCTCTTCTGGAGATGCTGCTGCTGATGGTCAGGGAGGCCCTTGGGCTTCCCCAAGCTGCTCCTCATGTCTGTGTCCCCTCCAGAAGGAAACCATGGTTGGTCCAATTGCTTAGGTTGTGCTTGGGCCTTTCTCTAACTTCCTGGCAATGCTCATGAACCTCCATGATGTCACAGCCTGTCCCCTGAAATGCCATCTGGATATTGGAGAAGATGACAGGCCAGAGGGGTGAGTTTGCGTGTTGGATGTCACACAGTAAATTGGCAGGAGAAGGTAAGGGATAGGTTGCAGGTCTGCTCCAAGTCTCAGCCCTCACATTCATCTTTGCCTGGCCACTCTTGGGGAGCTGCTTGCCACCTGCCACCCGTCAGCTAGCTGGGGCAGAGGGAGGGTTGAGGTGGGGAACCCTGCTTGTGTCACCAGGCCGCGGCTGGTGTATGCAGGAGTGACATAGCTAATTTCCCAAACACCATCTGAACTAAGTGCATGTTGATGAGGATGATGTTTTTTTTTAAACTTTAAATTAGAAATTACATTTTCCCTTGCCAAAATAAAAATGAGAAATCCAATGAATCTGGTTTGGGAAGGGGCTGGAACCAGAGAGGATGTGTCTACTAAACTCTTTTCAACAAACAGTCTGGAGCCTGGTATGCTTGCGGAGGTCCAGCCCAGGTCCTGGATCCCAACACTCTGCACCTTGGCCTGGGGCTCATGCTAGCTACAGTCAGGCAGGTAGCCTCTGGCCACAGTGCTTTGGTGTGGGTGAGAATCCGGCCATGGCCAGAGCCTCTGTGCCCTTCCTTGGGACGAGGGTTTGCTCCTCTTCCCCTTGGGAATCACTGGGGGACATAAGTATGCAGCAGGTACCCAGGCTGACCTTGGGCTCCCAGCAGCAGCTGCCATCTCACTGTCACCCTCACCAGCACCTGTAGCTGGGGCAGCGGGTGAAGCAGGTGGGCTTTGTCCCGAAGAAAACACTGGTGCATGGAGTTACCGAGGCAGGAGCAAGGCTTTCCAGGTGCAGAAGCCCTGCTGGGTGGAGGAGGAACAGCACACCCTGTGAAGGTGCTCTCCCGGGTGTGGAGGGCCCTTCTTCTATGGTGGCTCTGGCTTTGGCTTCCTCATAGCCTGCAATGTTGCGTGTGTTGCCAGAGTGGGGCCTGGCACCATCCTCCTCTGGATGCACCCAAAGACCCTTTCCATATCATTATTGCATTCTATAGTTGGGGAAACTGAGGCTCAGTGATAGACTGGAGGTGCTGGGCAGTGAGGAGATCTGGGGGAAAGGGCACCTCTCCTGTGCCATCACCAGAGGGTTACGGGAGTGGGGCTGGCCGTAGGGGGCTAGGAGCCTGCAGCAGGCCTTCCCAGTGGGGCCCAGTTCCTGAGCAAAGGCCTGAGAACCCCTCCTCACTGTGGCCAGTGGTCCTCCCAGAGCGACTCCTCCAGGCAGAGCTACCATTGGCTCTGGCCATATTTTCCTTCTTTAATCACAGCCTCCTGCTGGTAGGGCTGGCAGGGCCCACCGCGATATGGTCTTTAGCTGGCCATGTCCTCTGTTCTCTGCTACTCCCTTGAGAATGGTTTAATTTGCATTATCTGGACCCACCGCAGGCCTCTCTTATGGAAGCTTGCAGAGTGGAATGTGAAAGGGTACCTGGCCTGCCCTTGGCAATCCCCAGCCCTGCCTGGAAGCCAGTCACATCATCCTGCCAGCCGCCTCTTGCCTGCCGGAGTCTCTGGCTGGATCCTACCCTAGCACCTCCTGCCCAGAGAATCCCCAAGCTGGCCTGCCACGCCCCTTCCCTCCCCTCTGTGCTCACCTGGGGCCTCTTTTGTGCCCTGCATGCCAGAGTTCCCACCTCTTCTCCTTGCCTGCCCTGACATGTAGGCCTGGTTGGTGCAGAACAGAAGGTTGTAGGAACTTCCTTGAATCCAAAGAGCAAGGTGGGCACAGATCTTGGTTTCCAGGGATCGTGCCATCCCTCCTGCCTCCTACCACTCCCTACGTGGCTGTCCAGAGCTGTGGGAACCTCCCTTTGTGGGCTAAGCTCTGTGCTCCACTCCGGACTTCATGGCCCTCCTGAACCCCCAGGAGAGGGCCAGAGGAGCCTGCTCCGTCCAGGCCTTGGTTTTCCTCTGTGGATGGGTGTGTTCTCGCCCTGCTGGCAGGCACGGGGATTATAGGAGGCAGCCCCTACTGCTTCCCCTAACTGCTGGTAGGTCACACTGCAGATGGTGCAGAGAGATTTCATTAAAAGGACCACTCGCTTTGCTCCTAGCTTGTGATTTTATCTCTGCACAGAAAGCTTTCCTGCCCACTGGCCTTAGATATGTGCAGGTATCACACGGGCCTTGTCTATCAGCTCTAACAGCACCACAAGCTCCCTATCTCCCAGTACTGGCAGGAGAGTGTTGATTGGAAGTGGGGATTATTTACAGAGGTGCAGAGGCATGTCCAGGGCGTAGCGGAAGCCCGCAGAATCCTAGCTGGCCTTGAGTGTCCTCGTCCTGGACATCCAGCCCTGCAGTGACAGAAGGTTCCTGTGTTCCTGCCCAGAGCCAGCTGTGGGGTCAAGGCTGTGACCTAACATTGGAGGAACACTTGCTGCTTCTGCCTGACTGTGTGCCTGACAGTTTCCTCCCCAGGGACCACTGCTTTGGGGCGTCAGCTGGAAGCCTTGTGCTCTTTGGTATTGGTGGTCCTGCATTCCCACAGAGCTGTGCTCCATTTCCAGGGCTTTGCCAACTTGTAAACACCAGTGGCTTGGAGTGGTCTAGTAGTGTGGACACCATGGAAACTGCTCAGCTACAAGGCAGAACTCTCCTCTTCTTTCCACTGGTGCCCTGCTCTGCCTTTGTCCCTCTTCATCCCCTGGCCATGGGCAGACAAATTCTTGTCCAAGCCACCAGTACTCCTCCCTCCCTGGTCTCAGCCCTGCTCTGGGCCCTGGAGCACCTCTCCTGGGAGTCTGCTCTTCAGAGGTTTTCGCTGCCTCAGCACCAGGTCCGAGAAGGTGACCTGACTCTGCAGGGCCCTCTTGTCAGGGTCCCTGTGCTCTTCTAACTTCCATAGCTTCACCCCAGGCCTAGCAGGAAGCAGGCTCCCCCATAGTCCCTCAGCACCCTGGTGCCTGGCAGGAGTCCTTTCCTTCCCTGTCTCCTTTCCTGGAATGTCCTGGGGTTTGGGCTCAATCACCTCACCTGACACAGGCCTAGGAGGCAGGCCCTGCTCCAGCCACGGCAGTCCCTATGCAGCCATGGGCCATCTGCCTATCTGGTAGAGACCGAGTCACTTTAGGGTATGGGCCATGGTCTTCTGTCTGGCTTTATGTGAGGGAACAAACAGCTGGAGGGCAGATGACAAACTGTCTAGTGACAAGTTGGAAGAAAACGAAGCACCTCTGGCCAGGGTCATTTGTCTAGACATCCAGGAAGGGACTTTGGGTCCCTATGCAGAGGTGAGGTTCGGGCAAAGAGCCAGCAGCTGGTACAGCATCCAGCACAGTGGACACCAGGGAGGGATGTCTGTTGGAGCCATGGCACATCAAATTGTTTGTCACTTGAACTGTCCCTGGGCCCCAGGGCCTGAGCTCCTGGCCTGGCAGATGCACTGCCCAGGAACATCAGGGCTGGTAGAGACACCCAAAGAACACATGGCCAGATTTTTTCCCTCTGTTAGACTCCCAGAAAACAGCCACAAAAATGAAATGACCTTTAGAGATGGGGTATAGATGCTTGCCAGCTACAGAGCATTGGCCAAGTGCTGTGCTTCTGTTGAGCTTCTTTCTCATCTCACCACAGGGACAGGGAGACCCAGTGCAGGGCTGTCCTGTGGCCAGGTGTGCAGAGGCTGTGGGATAGGGCAGAAGGCCAGGATATGTGGAGTGGCCAACCTGGGACCATCTATCTGCACACTGGACACTAAGTGTCCGGGCTGCTTCCTTAGCCCTGCACAGCTGATGTCCCTCTAGGAGCAGGGACCCCTCCCACCAGGTCTGCTTGCGTGGGAGGAAGAGAGGCAGGAGTCTTGCCTGGCAGTGAGGCACAAATTCCCTCATCCTGCCTGGGCTGGGAGCTGCTCACAGTGGCCAAGCTCTGCGTGCACACTCTGTGCCAGTCTGCTATCAGGACTCGGCAGGCAGGAGCTTTGCTGAGCCTGTAGGTCTCTTCCTGGGCTGCAAAAGCTCTATGAGTGACAGAGGTTCAGGCCAGTCTTAGGAGAGTTTAATGAGGTTTAGCTGGGAATCTTGGATCTTGAGTAGGTGAGAGAGGCCATGTAGCCTCTCTCATGTGCTTTGGAGGACACTGTCCATGTAGCCAGGAGGAGGATTAGTCTGGGGTCTTAGGCTCAGCTTAGCTGCACTGGAGGGAAAGTGGCCAGCATCTTGCGTGTCTCGGTTCTCAGACTCCATTTATATCCCATGAGACAGAGGACATTGCCTTCCAAGAGCCCCTGACCATCAGTGGTGTAAGAGAAACAGAAGGACAGCTATAAGGAAGTGATGGCCTAACAGAGCTAGAGGCTGAGCCCGATCCAGGCAACATATGAGCCCCTACTGTGATCACAGGGGGAGCTCTAATCCTAGTTCTACTCTGAGCCCTGGCCTCAGTTGCATGCCTGCCCTGGATCTACGCTGTACTCTATGCCCTGACCGTGGGCAGACATTGAGCTTTGGCCGAGCCCTGTCTCTGATACTCTGATCTGTTCCAGCAGAGAAGCTGGAGGCCTGAGCATGGTGTGAGGCTGGCTAAGGCAGCCCCTCTTCACCTCTGGGACCTAGGTCTGAGCACACTTTCTGGCCATGTAGGAAAATGAGTCCTTGTGCCCGGAGTCTGGTGTGCTTTTGTAAATTCTTAGGCTTGAGGGCACTGTCTGGTTTTCCTGAAGGTGACAGCAGAAGATTCTATAGGCAATAGCAATGGGAAGACTGGGGGCTCAGTGATGCTCTTCTTAGAGCCTTCTGCCCCAGGATCATGACACCTTCAGCAGTGGGTGCAGTAAGAATTGCTGACCCACTTTACCAATGAGGAAGCTGAGGACAAGCAGATGGCTTCTCTGGGAATGTGTTGTTCCTGGGGGGCACAGCCTCTTTCAGCCCAAACCAACTTTCTGCTCACAACCCTGTACCTGCTGCACCTCCCATCCCAGTTGCCATGCCCATAAGCTCTGGCCAGCTGGCTTCTAATAGGCACACAGAAGGGTCCCACCTAGCTTAGAGGTCCTGCGAGCTCAGAGCACCCAGAATTCAGCCTCTGCCATAACCTTGCACTATGCTATTTCTGGGCCCTGATCTGTGTATAGAAAAGAATAGGCAAACCAGGAGCTGCCTCTGTGCAGTGCACTGCCTCCGGGTCTCTGCCTTCTGGGGAGCAGAAACTAAATCCATCGCCATCACTATCCACATCTCTTGGATTTAGGCTCCAAACAGAATGAGAATTGCTTGAGTATCAAACAAAGTCAAGCATCATTGTAGTGAAGCAGTCAGGCCCCACCCTCCTCCTCCTCTCCCGCTTCAGATCTTTAGGGTCCTAGAGGCTGAATGGGCAGAAATGCAGTTGAGGCCCTGGGTCTGTGCCAGCAGGACAAAAAGCGTGTCCCTGTGGTGCCAGCATGCCAGTCTCAACATACCCTCTGCTCTCACCCCATAAATATGCAGCTTTTAAAATTTAATAAAAAGCATAACAATTATAAAAGCTATTTACCCAGCTACATCCATCACAGGCCATGGCATGTTTATGCCTGAACAGCTGATTTCAGCTCATAAGTCACTTTTATACCCTCTTTAGGTGCTAACGACCCCTATAAGCCAGAGGCCTGCTCAAGGGCGGGAGGTCACCTTCCCTAACCCAGGAAGTCCCATTGCCTCTAGAGAAGCTGTAGCCCCAGGATTGGGCCTGGAGAGTCTAGCTTCTGGCCTGTCTTACTGCGCAGTGGACAGTAGGACCTCATCTTGCCCTGCAGTCCTCCCCAAATTCTTCCTGCCCTGGGCAGAGGGTTCCGCTGCCTTCCCGAGCACTAGCAAGGAAAGCATCTGGCCTTCTTACCCTCTGCAGCAGAGATGGGGCCTGCCACACACAGACCTATCTTGGTGGCCAGGGGCCCCAGGGAATCAGGTGCCTGTCTTCTTGTAACATTAGAGTCCCTGTAGGAAGACCAAGTGGCCCTGTGGGTAAGTGTGAGGACACAGGCCTCCCACCTGGATCCTGTCACCTATATGCCAGAATTTCCGGCTGATCAGAGGGACACTCAGGGTCAAGAAGGCATCATGCAAATTCAGGGATAACAGGACACAGTAGCCACCACAGTGGCCAAGGTATAGGAGGAACCAGAGTGGAGGGGAACAGTGTCCAGGCTGCATAATTGACCTGTCTATCTGTCCTAACCCCACCTGGATAAGTGTTGGTCCCTGTACCTCTTAGAGCTTCAATTTCCTTAGCTATGGAAGAGGACTGACGTGAGCTCAGGTGAGCCAGTGTGTGACAGTGACATCATGGCCAGAGCAGGCACTTCCTCTGTTCCCTGCCTTTATCTGTTGGCATCCATCCATCAGGAGGTTTGACCAGGAAGGTGTGTGCAGACTGGGACATGAGATCCATCTTGATGCGAGTCCCACCTATGCCACTATGTGTGTGAGGTTGGACAGCACACTGGTGTTTTGCGCTTCCAGTTTCTTAGGCAACCCATGTGCCGTGGTAAGTACCTTACAGAGCTGGCAAGCTATTCTTGAATGTATATATGATAACAGGAGCTGAAGTAATCAATTGGACTACTGCAAAATGCTCATCAAACCAGGAGGGAAAAAGATTACCAGCAGAGTTCTGTCTAGCTGCTGGATTCTAAATTCTTCTAATAAATAGACTGTAGATATGGGACAGTAGAGGCCCCACTCTGCTCTGGCAGTGTGAGGTGGCAAGTGCTAGGTGATCTCTGTCCCTAGTAAGCCCACAATGCTCTTCCTCCGAGGGGAAAGAGACACTGGGTATAAATTGGGTGGCAGGGTGCCTGCCCTGTGACAGGGCTCACAGTAGCTGGGCCGTCTGACTGGTAGGCGAGTACCTGCTGTGTACAAAGTGACCAGCTAGGCTTTGTGCGCTGTTTCTTCTCCTTAATCCTCCCAACTTCATGCTGGAGCTTTTTCAAAACATTTCACACACATTTCCTATTTCATCCATTTGCAACAGTGAGTTTCTGTGGCAAATTGCAGAAACTCAAAACAGTGGTGGCCTTAATAAGAGAGAAGATTATTTCTTCCTCTCTAGAAGGCCCAGGGACAGGTGACCCTGGCCAGGGACAGTGGCTCTGCTCCACTGAGATCTCAGGGACCAGGCTCCTTGACTCCTCTTCTTCACTGAGCATGGCTTCTGGCCCCAAAGCCACTTGATGGAACGGTAGGGGTGCTTCCTCCCTGGCATCAGCATCCAGGGCTCAGGAAGGGGAGGGGCGAGGTAGAAGGGGCAGCTGAATGCTCCATGGGGTCCCTTGAGCTGCCCTGGGGATCCTGGTTACATATTATTAGCCAGCACTTTTGTCACATGAATCTATCCAGCTGCAAGGAAGGCTGGGATATGTAGTCTTTTTCTTCCAACTGTATGTCTCGCTACATGTTGAATTTAAGAAAAGTGTGGTGGCCCACTCCTATAATCCTAGGTACTTGGGAGGCTGAGGCAGAAGGATCATAAGCCCCAGCCCAGGTAACTTCATGAGACCTTGTCTCAAGGTGGGGAAACTGGGCATAGCTCAGAGACAGAGTGCGTGCCTGGCCTATGCAAGGCCCTGTATTCATTGCTCAGCCCTTTCCCCATGCTCCCCATCTGAGGACAGAAGGAAGGAAAAGAACAGGCACTGTAGGAGCACCAGTCACCTCAAATGCGCCAACATCTAACTGCGCTGGCACTTTAGCTAGGAAGCTGTCCCTGAACTGGAAACAGGATCTTGAGTCTCACAGCAGCTGGCATTTGGGGCTGGGTAGCTGTTTGCCCTGGGATAGGGGTGTCTGATCCTTGTGGGCACTGTGGAACATCAACATGAAGTAGCATCCCTGGCTTCCACCCACTCCATGCTGCCACCTAGACACCAGCATCTTCCACTGGTGATAATCAAAATTTGAAAAATTCTCTGGCTGCTAGAGGGATAGGCAATTGGTTCCAAGCAAGAACCTCTGCTGTAGAGCAAACACGAAAACAGGAATGCGGGAGCAGAAAGGCCTTTTGAGAAAACCAGTCAAGAACACTGGAAGACCTGTCCCACGCTCACTGCCTTCCGCCCACCCTTTCCTGCTGGTGTCCTTGGTACCTGCTTGGTACTGCCATTCAGCATGTCATCTCATGCCGTGGGCTGCACGCAGGCAGTGGGCTTAGTTTGTCCCATGACCCATGTGGAGCTGGACTGCATATTAAGGCAAAGCACTAAACCTACACCAGGAGCTGGACATTGAGAACCAAGTAGAAGCGAATATCAAGCTTTCAAAGGGGAGACCATCTTTAGATGAGAAACCATGGTTGAAATCACAAAAGGAACGACAACTGGTTGAATTGTAGAAAACCCAGACACTTCTGCATGCCAGCAAAAGTGCTAAAAACAAAGGCGAAATGCAGCTGCCACATAGAAAAACAATTCTCTGCCAACACAGTGTCCTAAGAGTTAACATCTTCATGGTGCAACGAGTTTATAAAAAGTCCTAAGTAGCACATGTACAACCTCAAATAGATTGCTGGCCAAAACACATGGCATCCCGATCCACAGAAACCATAAATATAATTAGGAAGCGAACTTGGAGAAAGCATCTTCCCTCACTAGTAATAAAGGAAATGCACATTAAGACAAAGTACTGGTTCTTGTTAACACTGGGAGCGGACATTATAGCTCGGCAATGTCCGATCTGTGCTTTTGGGCTGGAAACTGCATGCTCACAGCTGTGCTGGGTGCAGGCAGGGACCACCCCAGGAGCAGGTGATTGGTGACATGCATCACATTTGTACAAATGCTCCCTGAGACTGGCAAGTTAATTGCTAGGATGCTGTCCTAAGGAAGTAATCCTAAATACAAAAATACATATTTGTACCAAAATAATTAGAAACAATCTAAGTATTTGAACATGGGGGAATGTTTAAGTAAACTGTGGTTTATCCACTTGAAAGAATATTACAGCCATTAAAAAATAATGTTTGCTAAGAGTCTGTACAGAGAATGCTTGCAGGGAACAAAAAAAACATGATTCTAACAGGTAATATGGTACAACTCCAACAATGCGAAATAAAAAATCACCACCATATTAAAAAAGGGTATGAAACAAAAATGCATTAAAAATAATGAAAGGCCCTGCCTCTGAATTTTCACCAGGGCTGTTTTTGTGTGGTGGGGCGTAGGAAAAGCTTTCTTTATTTTACTTAGTCTTTGTTATTTTCTGAATTTGCCTGCACCAGGATTGCTTTACTTTTTATAAGACAAGACAGATGTATATTTTGCAAAAGCCTGGCTAGCGGCAAAACAAATGGCTGTGTCGGATGACTACTATAGGAACCAGGGCTCCTCCAAGATTCCTAAGTGGAGAAAAATAAGTGACAGTGGAGCGGAAATCAGGTGAGCAGGCAGCATTCTGCCTTTCTTCCACCCCCATAGTGACCCCATCCTCGGAGTGGGGCAGGCTAGGAAGGTGTGAACATGCTTCATAAATTCATGTGGGTAAGAAGGTGTTGGCTTCCAGGGAGAGTGTAGAGCCGAGCACACCAGTCACACTCGCAGGCACGTGTGGAGTCACATATGAGTGCTGTAAACTTGATGGATGCTTGTGTAAAAAGCACTTCCCCTGGCGCCAGCCTGGGAGAAAGGTAAGGTTTTGCATTAACAACACAGCAGCTGTCCTGGGCTTCAGACTCTATAATTGTCACATCTGGACGGTCACTAGGAGTCCCCTTTGTGCCTCTGGTCCCAGCTTAATTATTAGGCATGTCTCAGTTTGGGTGAGGATTTGCAAGGTCACCTTGCCCCGCCTGCTCTCTGAAGGGATATGCGCATGCCACGTGGTGGGCAGCCCTAGCCTCACACAGGGCCAGATGCTCCAATCCCTGCTCGGAATCCGGAAACAACCAGTGTTCTGCAGGCCTGAGATGCAACCAAAGTCCACGGAGAGCAAGCTGCAGGTCATCAAGAGGCCTGGGGCTGCCTGAGTCTGTGCTGTTTCCTAGACAGTAGGACAGTTACTTGGAAGCTCACAGGGGTGCTATGGTTCATCAGAGGTGTTGGGTGCCCCAGGACACCATGCCTCTGCACATGCGGCCTGGGGCCTGCAGGAAGCTGGGCTCAGCTGAAGATCACAGGCAGGGGCAGGGCTGCCGCAGCTGGCCTTTTCAACTAGCCAGAAATGGGTCCATTGCCGCTTCTACCACTACCAACCCGGGCACACAGGGGTGCTGTGGGGCCGGCCACATGGGGATTTTGTGTCTGGGTTGAGAACATTACAGATGGGACCAACTTGAAGCTCATGAGATGCGAACTGCTCCTGGGTGACACCAGTGACCCAGTGGCACCTTAAGGTTCCTATGGAGAGAAGCCTGACATGGGGGTTATGGCAGTAGAGGTGGGAGGGGCCTCAGGTCTGGGGAATGCAAGTGCCTGTGGGGTTGGAAAGGTGCAGGAAGGTGGTCCCCTGGAGCCTCTGAAGAAACCACCCCTGTCTACACTTGCATCTTACACTTCAAATCTTCAGAACAGTAAAGGAATAGGTGTGTGGTTTTTAAAGCCATAACACAGCTAGTTGTCTTGAGAGGGAGCTAGGTAGGTAAGTAGGTAGGTAGGTAGGTAGGTAGGTAGGTAGATAGATAGATAGATAGATAGATAGATAGATAGATAGATAGATA
>NDGN011480013.1:12198-54431 GCA_002564285.1 Tympanoctomys barrerae
TAGGTAGGTAGGTAGGTAGATAGATAGATAGATAGATAGATAGATAGATAGATAGATAGATAGGCAGCTAGGTAGGTAGGTAGGTAGGAAGGTAGGTGGTAGACAATAGGTGATAGAAAATAGATGACTGATGAATGAGATAGAGATAGATCTGTTGGCTATAGGTAAAATGTACTTGTGCAAACACACATACGTTTATATTCCCATGACAGGCTATAGTTTTAGGACAGTCACATGGAGCACATCCACCTTCCTGTGCTGTCCACTCAGGGAGGCTTTCACTTTGCTTTGTCATGGGCTTGGGTCTGTGTTACCTCTCCTTGAATTTGTGACCACAGGCCGGATCCCAGACTCAGAGACATCTTGTGACATTGGAGCGTGCCATGCAAGGTTATGGGACTTGGTCTGGTCCTCTGGGCCACTGCCCTTGAAACCAGGCTACCTAGAAAGCTGCTCAGTGCCAGTGTCCAGCCATGAAAGGGCAGGCCTTCAGGGACTCTATCCCTAAAGACTGTCCCTGCTAAGGCTCAGTGGAGCAGACCTAAGTTGTCACCACGCCCTGTCCAATTTGCAGATTTTTTTTTTTTTAAGAAAATGAACATTTTTGTTAGTTCAAGCCACTACGTTTTGTGGTTGTCTACAAACAATGGGCAACTTGAATAATTGTGCAGCTCTCCTCACCCAGGGAGCCTGTGGCACCCACACACGAGGAGCACATCCAGAGCTGGTGCCCAAAGCTTCCTCTAGACCCACGAGCCAGGTGTCCTGGCAGGGAGCCACAGGAGAGACGCCTGGAGCATTGTGCGTGGGAAAGCATGGCGCGCTCACAGGGTAGAGAACAGGTCGGGCCGCAGAGGATGACCCGAGGAGTCTGGTGTTTGGGGTTTAAAATGTCCCGCCCAGCCCTATTGCACTGAAAGCAGCTAGCGCAGTCGCATGCAGAGGCAGGCTCTGGGAAGTGATCCATTGCAACAGTGCTGACCACTAAGGAGTTCCTCGCGGGATTGGCTATTTGAAGTAGGGACAGAGAGGCAATGGGTCACAGAGGCGTGACCTCAGGGGCTCTGTCTGACCTCCCCACCTCCTCTGGCTTTTTCTCACTCTCTCTGCTTGCCGGCTGTAATGCAGTGGGCAGCTTTCCTCCACGCACCTTGCCCTTCTGCCATAAAGCTCCTGCTTAACCATGGCCTCGAGGCAATGGCTGGGACCTCCGAAACCATGAGCCAGAATAATACTTTTCCTGCCTTCGGTTGACTTGGCATATATTTTGTCACAGTGATGGAAAGCTGGCTGTTATGGTATGCACCTGGATGTCTCCCCAAAGCCTCAGGCAGTCACAGGGTTTTATTGGAGGTGACTGAATCTAGAGTGTGTGACTGATTCAGAGTCCAGTGTTAGGATTAAGGGTGCTACGATTAAGGGTGGGTGACTGCTGGATCAGTTCACTGAATGGATTGGCACCGCCCTCATCCCAGTAGGTATTTATACAAGGGACAGAAAGAGCCCTCTCTTTGTTGCTTGTGCTGTCTTCTACTGCCATGAACTGCTGCCCCCTCTGCCATGTGCCACCCTGCCTGGGAGCCAGCTAGTTAATGGATGGAAACCTCCACAAACTGTGAGCTAAGTAAATCTTTCCTCCTTTAACTTTGGGTGTTGGGTATTTTATCTTGGCAATGAGAAGAGTAGTAACCAAGGCACTGGCTGATGCCATCACTGATGACTGATGACTGTGACATATTATCACATACCAGAAGGACAGGCAGCTGGGAATATGCACAGACACACAGCAAGGAGTGACAGGAGGGAGGGCTCCTCACTCTGGCCCCCACTCCCAGAACACTTGCTCACTCGCTGGGGGAGAAAGCTTGCTGCATGAGGAGCCTGTCATCCAGGGATCTGGGGATGGGACAGAGAGTCCTTGTAGCCCTGTGACCTTCCACGTGGGCTCCCACCAAGCCTGGGGGCTGGGTCTGCCACAGATGTACACCACAGGGAGTCAAGTTGAGAGATGCTCCTGGGGGCTGGCAGGTCACCTTCAAAGGTGCCAAGGCTGTGGGAGCACAGGAAGGCCAAGGAGGCTGTAGAGAGGGAGAAGAAAGGGACAGTGAATGCAGGTCTGGGCTGGGACTCCCTGGTGACACAAGGATGGCAACAGTGAAGGTCTGGTCATCTGAAAATTTGCTGTTATATAATTCAGGAAGAAAGTGACCAAGTAGCACTCCAGTGCTTCTGGTGTTAGAAATGCCCCCGAATAAAGCTGGGGGCGGACTTCCGGGTGGCCTTGTCAGGGTGTGTGTGTGAGAGGTGCTGCTGGAGGGGAGGAGGTGGGGGTGACAGTACTGTGGTGGGTCCTGGATGTCTCTTCAGGGTCTGCTGGCTTCTTGGATGGATGTGTCCAGGCCTGGGGAAAGGCCATGGATGCACCTGTCACCTGTGTGTTCCGGGTAGTCTTGCCCTCTTCCTCCACATGTCATTTAGCATCAAGCTGTATATCTGACTTTCCACTGTTGCCCTCCAGCCCCACCAGAATCAAGTATCACCTGTATCGTGATGTCCCTGGGCCTTCCTAGAAAAGGGGCCTTGTGTGAGGGACCTGCCTTTATGGAAGATCTGTCTTTCTCATGGGACAGGTGGGGACACTGGCTCATGTGGGCAGTGTCCCTAAGATTTCTCATGCAGTGCACGCAGAGAGGGGGAGGACTTCCGGGCAGCTGCTGCTGTGTGCCACTCCCACCCTCTCCTGCCTTTGGGCTCCATCCTCTCCAGCCTGACTCTGCGCTTTCTCCTCGCTAAGGTGAACGTTCTGTCTCTAGAAGCCAGGGTTATGAGTGGTGGGCTTGGGGAAGGGGAATCAAAGTGCAAGAGGCCCGGGTTTAGTGCATAAGATATGTTCTGAGACTCAGTTTCCCCAAAAGATCTGGTATGAGGGAGAGGACATGTGTTAGTAAATGACCTAGGATTCTTTGCTGGGGTCATATCTAGCTCAGGCATGCTGAGTCTGGATCCTTGATTTGCACTTGATTGGACCTCCAGGGGAGATGGCTGGGACACACATCCCCACTTCAGAGCCAAGGATAACAGAGGTGGCCAGCCTGTCTCAGAGTGTCTTGCCCCTAGTCCCTTGGATGTAGGGATACTAAGGCCCATCTTTTTCTAGGTCTTTCTGTGGTGCTAAGGGAATATTTCCTCTAGGGTTTTGGAGGCCAGTAGGCCAGAGGTGGGGCTGAGCACTGTTCTCGAGCCTGGGGCGGGAACCGCGGCACCAGGTCACCGCCTTGAGCACTGTTCTCTAAGCCAGAACTCTGCTGGCCTTTGAATGCCATCTGGTGCCCTTTGTGGGCATGTAGGGCATGTGCAGACGAGTCACAGGCAAGTGTGTCCATGGGGACAGTGGGATGGAGAGGTCTTCAAGCTTTGGAATGAGATCTGAATCCAGGCTCTCACTCAGCCTCCTCCTGCTGTAGAGACTGAAGGGAGCATAACGCCCCTGCACCCCACCTGCTCTTGTATGTGCAGTAGGTAGTATGGGCACCTGGGCCAGCACAGGAGGGATGCTGGTGTGATGTGTAATGTCATATGGTTTCCTGCTCTGCTAGGGATAGTAGGGGGGGACAAGGGTAAGACCTGATGGAATAGGGCCAGGCTGGAGAGTATGAAAGGTGAAAGACAAAAAGGAAGAGAGAGAGAGAGAGAGAGAGAGAGAGAGAGAGAGAGAGAGAGAGAGAGAGAGCCAGGCAGACAAACAGACAAAGAGACAGACAGAGATAGAGACAGTCAGAGACACAGAGAGAGAGAGACAGGGACAGACAGGCAGACAGACTGACAGAAATAGACAGAGATAGAGATAGACAGAGATAGAAAAAGGCAGAGACAAAGAAACAGAGACAGAGACACAGACAGAGACACAGAGAGACAGACAGAGAGATACCTAGGAGGTGAGAGAGCCAGGACTCTTCAGAGATCCCTTTGGTGAACTCCTGCTCCAGGCCTCCAGGCTCCACCCCTGCTCTAGGGACCATGCCTGAGAGCTTCAGAAGTCCTGACCCAGGGACCTGCCCAGGTGCAGGTGTACTCTGGCTTGGGAGTGTATAGCATCCCTGGATGAGCCTGGCACATGCTCGCTTCTTGTCACCCCTGCCTCTCTCTCCAGGGCAGATGCAGACATCAGAGGCAGCTGCCTGGACAATGCCTGCCCCTGGGCAGGCCTGAGTCTACCAACGACTCTATGATCACCTGACAGACCCCAGACCTCTGTTCTTACCCACATCACCACTTCTCCATCACCTCTGTGAAAGGGTACAGGCAGAGGTGCCAGAAGTCCTGGACATGAGGACTACTTCCGCCCTATGGCAACTATGGAGTGCTAGGAGGGAATCTTGGCTTCCTGCTCCTCAGAAAGGGCCATGGTCCCAATGACCTGGGAAACCTTAGGTGCCATGAGGCTGGGATCAACCCAGGGCTGGGAAGTCATGGACCATGGGCCTTGTGAGGACACAAGTCGAGGATACAGTGCCTTTCTGCACAGAAGTCCCCTTGACCAGGGAACAGACCAGATGCTGGCAGCCAAATCCTTTTTTGGGGCAGGGATCATCCTGCATCTAAGAGCCTCTCTTAACCTGAGCAGAAGAGCCCACTGTCTCAAACTTTCTGCCCAGAATACCTGTCCTCTTCTATCTCTCCAGGGGGGTGCCAGGCACACAAGGCTGGGCACAGCTTGGCTATGCCACGGAGGAGCCTCCTCGGACCTTGGAGGCTTCTCTTTGCCATGTGGTAGAGCTCTGGCCACACCTGACAGCTACGGGCCATGTGTGTGTATGGGGTGCCTGGCCAGGGCCCCAGCTCTGGGACTGGGGTTGGAGGTAGTGCTGCCAACTACGAGGCCATGGAAAGTGCCTATAGACAGAGCCCTGGTGTGCTACTGTGTGCGCACGGGGTCCTGGGACCACAGTAGGGAGGGGCAGCTCATTCTGCCTCAGGGCTGCCTCATCATTTGGGAGCCAGGTGCCGGTTAGTCCTTTCTGCTCCTCAATGCTCCTCAATGACAGAGGACCTTGGAGCCAGAGGTTCAGTGAGGCTTCATGCTGGCCATGGCAGGCCAGTCACCTTCACAGACATGAGGGTTGGCACTCATAGCGGTGCCTGTCCCCTGGCTGCCCTCTCCCACGTGGTTATCAGGGAGGAGCCAAGCTCCAAAGCTTGCCAGTGTTTGGCCTCTGCAGTGTGTGTGTTAAGTAGGTACAGTCCCCAGCTGTGCCATTAGGCACTGACCTGGATGCTCCTAGGAAAATTTTATAGATGCAGTTAATGTCTACTCCTTTGTCTTTCTGTATCTGGTTGGCTTCACCCAATCAGTGGAAGGCCACATGGACAGGACTGAGAGTACCTGAGGAGGATGAAATGCTGCCCCTGCCTGCAGCATCAGTGGCTGTCCCTGGGCCCTGCCTGCTGCCCTCTGCTTGCTGCCCACTGCCTAATCCCTTCTGCCCGCCTGCCCCTGGTTGCTGCCTACCTGTCTGACAGACCTGCCATAAGCCCGCAATACGGAACCCACCTCTCATGGTGTGCATGTAACCTGCCAGCTTCTGGCCTCTGGAGGGCGCTACTGCTGCAGCCCCGGAGCACCCAGCTCCATGCTGGCCCTCAGCTTAAAGCATTCTGTGGTCCAGGATCAGCAGTGGCCACATTGTCAGCTCTGCAGTCACTGCATGAACCTGGCCAGACAGCCACCCCGAGGGAGGCCAGTAGTGACCAAGCTGTCCAAGAAGGAGCGCGGTTCACTACAGCTCCAGGTGAAGACTAGGCGTTAGTGCACACCTAGCTATTCTCTCCTGGACTTGGGTACCTGCGGCGGGGGCTGGCGGGGCTCAGCTGGGTCTGCTCAGGTCTCCCAGGCGGTGATGGAGGCACCTGTGGGACATGGGACTCACTTCCAGTGCCAGAGGAGAGGGTCTCTGCTGCTTGCCCCCTCTGGGCTGAGGGGGGCACCAGCTGGGCTGGCAGATGACTTCCCTCTGGCTCAACTCAAAGCAGCCCTGGTTGAGGCCCTCTCTGCCTCTGCGCTGTCCTCCTTGGCCCAGTCAGGAGGGTGATGTCCTGCACATCTGGAGGAAAGACAGCATGGCGGGCCTGCCCCGCTGCAGGGGGCTCTGCGTGCCACAGGATGCAGGTGTGCTGGCCAGCGGCCCACGGAGAAGGGGCATGTGAACTGGCCAGGCCTGGAAGCTCTTCCTACTAGCTGGGCCTGCCAGGGTGGGTGGAGGATGCTGGGATGTTCTACTAATGGTTTGAGATAGAGAGCTGGCTCTGAGAAAGAAGAGAAGGGAGAGGGAGAGGGAGAGGGGTGGTGGTGGAGGGTTGTGCAGGGACGCTGGCGTGGCCAGCTTCCTCCGGCCCTGGCAGCAAAGTCACACACTGTAAAACAGTCTAACGACCGTCTCCTTCCTCACAAACTACTCTCCTCCTCCAACATCTCCCTTGTGATACCCCAAGTGCAAGCATCTCTGAGCCCGTCAGTGCCTCTGAAGCTTGTTATTGAGACCCTAGTCAGGTGCGAACCCCTGGACCACAGAATGACCTCTTTCAGACCCGGCTGCTCCTTTCTGTCCCTGCCTCTCCAGGGTTGCCTGAGTCACCACCTGATCATCTCAGCCAGCCTTGGTGCCACCTGCCAGTGCCCTGGATGGGGAGACAGCCAGGGAGCTGCCTGTGGGGCCCAGTGGGAGCCCCTTCCCTCCCTGGGCATACATTCTCCATTTCTCTTCTGACTCAGCTCTCCAAGGCTTGTGGAAGCCTCTGAGGCCTGTCATCAGCCTCCTGGCCTCTCAGTAGGCTGTCTAAGTGCAGCAGACAAGCACCTTGCCTAAACTCAGGGAGGCCTCCTATAAACTTCTCCCACTACCTGAACCCATTTCCTGCCAGGACAGCAGGATCAGTGGGCCCTTCACTGTCTGAGGGGCACATGCCGTGGGAATCAGGCCTCCTTCCCAGGAGTGAGGAGGGAAGGGCTGCCTGGACCACCTGTGCTGATGGACAGGAACAAGTGGTCACACAGGTGTGTGGTCTAAGATGCTGGACTTTTGGGGGAGAGCAGGCTAAGGGCAGTGCCGGCCCCTGGAAAAATGATTCAGGTGGCAGGGAAAGAGACCGCTGGGGTAAACAGGGCAGCCAGAGCTGGGTGACATGGTGTGGGCAGCAGGCACCGCGGGTCTGCAAAGGCAGCCAGAGGGCGTCACTGAGGGAAGTGTCTGGAACCTAGAACCTGGATATGCCCAGCGGCGTGAGGCAGAGCCGGAACTCAGCCTGGGCACCGAGCGCCTCGCCCAGGACTGGTGCCCGTGTGCAGTGCTGCTGGGCATATCAAATACAGGTGGGGCTGTTCCCCCGCATCCTCCCCACAGCACTCAGAACCCAAAGATCCTGAGCCCCTGAAGCATAGCTCTAGTCCCACCCTGCACAGCTTGGGATCCCAGCCCATGCTTCTGGGCACACTTGTCCTCAGGCTGTCATGCAGAGGGCTGGTATTCCTGGACACAAGGTTGATTTCACAATCACTCAGACAGGGAGGGGCTGCTTCAGAAGCACCCGTGACTATAGGTATTTCCAAACAGCTATTTCTGATGTAGTCACTCTGACAGTGGTAGCTTAAAGCCTATTCTGAAGGATACCGTGTTCTACCTCATCTGTGGCCCCTTAGGTAACATGTTCTTCCAAAGAAGGGCATGAGGATGGGGCAACTGAGTGCATGGGAGTCTGAACCTGGACCTGGACCTGCTGGGACTGGGCAGAGAGGGAGCCAGAGGGCTAGCTGGAGGTGGGGTGGGCAGGCCTGAGGGGGCTTCTCAGAGGCTTTCATTCCCATCTGGGCCTCCCTCCCACCCACCTACCTGCTCCCTGTGCCCTGATCACAAGATGCTCACTCCCCCTGGCTGTGAGCCCCTCGCTGACTCTCGTGGGCAGGACAAGAACGTCCTCTGCGATCTCCCACCTCTGATCCTCTAGCTGCTCCCTAAGTGCCGAGCTCCTGCCTGGACCCGTCCCCTGGCCTTCTGTGTGGCTCATGCACGAGAAGCTTGCAGGCTCTGGGCAGGGTCTGAGTGTCCTTCCAACCCTCCATGACCATTCCATGTCCCTGCTTCTGCATCACAGGGCCTAGGACCCCAGGGCCACCCTGAGCTTCCTCCACAGAGGGTCCTGAGCCAGGACAGGCTTCTGTCCCCTCCCTCTTCATCACCTCCTCCCTGCCACCTTCCTTTCTCCTTCCCTTCTCCTCTCCCTCCCACTCTCTCTCCCTCACCTTTTGCTTCTCCCTGCCCTCCTCCTCATACTGCCTGGCATGTCCTAGGAATTTCATAAATATTTGCTGGGAAGGGGAAGGAAGGAGGCTCTTGGGATACTCTGTAGTGTGGGGCTTCCTGACAGACGGCACTCTGTGGGCTTGGTATGGCTGGTCTTGGGGGTGCAGCACTTCTGCTCTGCCTCCCTCTGAGCCCTATTCTGCATCAACCCAGGGTGACAAAGGAAAGAACGCTGGCATTACCCACCTGCAAAGCGAGGGGGTGGCAGGCAGTCCCCAGGCCTCCCAGCCCCGAAAGCTCTTCTATTTATAACACAAGCCCCGAGTTGGCAATTGCTATTCAACTCAAGGGAGGCTGTGAAATAAAATTGTGTAACAGAATTTATTCTTCCCAGTCTGCTTATTAAATCTCACCTTAGAACATGCTCTCTGAGTCCAGGGGCTTCTCAGTGTCTTCATGGGGCAGGCTCACCAGGCATTGTCACCTGTCTGGGTCCCTTGGCCTGCCTAGAACAGTTTATCAGTTGGTATCTTAAACAGATTTTCTGGTCCTTTGGGTAGCAGAGGGGTGCTGGCCCCAAGCCCTGGGAAGGAGGCTTACTGGTCCCTGGGGCTTGGAGATAGGAAAGGGAGTGACTGGAGCTGGGAACTAGCACTGAAGTGACCTCTAGGGTGGGCCAGGGCCTTTAAGCTTGGCTGAGGCATCTACCCTGCCCAGTCCACCACCTCTCACTCACTGCCTATCAAGAGGTACTGTGCCTTCCCTCAGAAGTTTCTGTCCTTTGCCCACCAGGCGCTCAGCTTCCACCGCCCAGGTAGTTCAGGCCAGCCCTGTGTGTTTCTGACCACTCCACCCTCCAGAATGCTGCGGACTTTGCTTCTCCGATGTTCAGTAGACTTGAGGGCCAGTGGATCCCAGGGGCTGCCTCTAAAGCCCAGTGCCTGGAGTAGGAGGCTGTAAAAGCAATGCAGGCACGTTGCTCTCCCCTGGGTTTTCCCAGCCTACTCCAGACACATAGGAAAAGCCTGGTGTGAGCTGAAGTGGCCTCAGCGAATGCCCCACCAACTCTAGGCTCTTCTTTCAAGCGAGCCCCATGAGGCAGCTCCACCCTTCCTCAAACCCTCGTCTTCTGGGAGAGTGTTCTCAGGACTCATAACCCTGCTGAGGCGCCAAGGAGCAGTTCCCTGGTCAGGACCCTGCACACTGCCGAGAGTCATGCTCTTATCAGAAGGCAGCTGCTTTCTTGCTCCGCATCCCAGAAACTTCTGCCCCTGCCAAGGGTGAGAGGGCCCAGCTCAGGGCTGTGGGTGGGTGAGCTGTTCCAGCACTTGCTCTTCTGACCCTCCCTGCCCCGCTACAGTCCTCCTGGGTCCCAGGAGCAGAGCCAGCTTCGAATGTAGATGAAGGAGGCAGCCAGCCACCCACACAGCCTGTGACAGGCAGTATTTTTAGAGCAACTTCTCCAATATTTCCTTGCGAGAGTTTGGGTTTGTGGGGGAACAAGACCCTGCTCTGCCTGCTCCTCCTCAGACACAGCACCCGCCTACTACATCTCTGATGCATGGGCAGTTTAGCACCCCATTCTATGGATAGGTAAGCTGAGGTCCAGACTTCGCAAGTGGAGAGTCAGTAACTCACGGGGATCTGAACCCCAAAGGCCCATTCTTGGGCCAGCCCCATCTTCTGATCACTCTGAAAGGCTAGAACAAGCCATGCAGTGGCATGTGTCCTTTTAATCACAGGGCACTCGCTGCCACAAAGGCAGGATGACATGGGGGTGGGGTGGGGAGAAGCAGGCCAGCAGTGTTTAGGGGCAGCGCAGCCTCCAGCACCATGGACAGGGACACAGGCATCAATCTGGAAACTCAGGACTCTGACTACCAAATTTAGAGAAAAGAGTTTGACAAGAGCCCAGGGTTCGTGGGCCAAGGCCTTTTTGCCTTTGTGCTCATTTTCAGCTACATGGGTGTTTCTCATATGCGGTGTGCTCTGAGGCCCACAGTGCTGCGGTAGAGGTGATAATAGGTATAGCATGTGGCTGGAGTGGCGAGCAACCGAGCACCCACTGCCTCTGAACTCCCAGGAGCGCCGCTGCGCCTGCAATTGGCCAGTACTGTCAGTGCCACCTGTCTTGAGTGATAAGAAGTTGGCCTGGAAGGAGCAGGATGGCCTTCTTTGTGGGCAGGGCCCTTATTCTTTCAGACTTCCTGTCTGCACCCAGATGGGACATCAGGACTGCTGGGTATTGTCCAGAACTGTGGCTCTCAGACCACATAAGGGGTGATTTGTGAGCAAGCTTATAAACTGTAGAGTGCCTTGCAGTGGCAGGCCGCTCTGTTGCCCTGCTGGGGTGACTACATCTTGCATTTCCCAGGAGGGCCCCCTCTCCCACTGGCCCCGGGCATGGTTCTGTCCTTGATTTCCTGTCCCACTCTTTGTCATATGCTCCACCCACAGGTGCTGACTGAACACTACCAGGGTGCCTGCTTGGATTGGGCAGGTAGGATGTGTGTTTTTACTAGGAAACTGGGACAAAAGGCAGAGGAGATAGAGCGAAATATGGAGATGCGGAGGGGGTGCCACTGAGGCTGAGACTGTGGGGTTCCTTCTCCAGTCAGAATTTCCAAAGCAACACATTTGTCAGAATTATGATCCAATTAGGCAGCAGTAACCATTGTCTATGACTGCCACGCACAAAATCTCTGGTGATATCGCTTAGCTACCAACAGCTGAGTGATGAGGCAGGCTGGGTTGGGGGAGGAGTTGGTGTGGGCTTCCACTGATGCCCAGAAGCCTTTTCTTCTGATTTGCAAGTTCTGTTGGTCTCTGCTGGTGACTTGTCATGGGTGGACTGGGATGACAAGGCCGATCCAAAATGTCCTATGACTCTGCCTCTTCTTCTCAGATCCACTAGGCCACTGTAAGACACCTGCCTTGGTCTCCTTGATATGCTCTGGTCTTTCAGACATGTGATAGGAGTGGCTGAGGGCATGTTTATACATCCAGGGTCAGGTCTGGCCCCTGCTGTGACAACCCAGATCCTGGCCTCCCTTGAACTCTCTCCTGCCCCGTGCTCTGGGTTTAGCTGCCAGGCTTTTGTGCTTGCTGTCCCCTCTGAGGGTACCCTCTCTGAGCACCCAGAACTGGCCAAGTCCAGTGCAGAGCTTGATGTCTCCTTGTGGTAAAGTGTCACTGGACTCCTGCAGGTCATTACCTGGCTGTATGCTGCTCTCACAAGTCACATGAGCTGCCACAGGTCCCCTCTGACTCACTCACAAGTCACTTGTGAGGGTGAAAGATGAATATCCCCTGCTCCTGCCTGGAGTCTGAGCTGCCTTTGGGTGAGGGTCCTCTGCCCTCCCTCTGGAGAAACTGAGCCAAATCTTTCCCACTGCCACCTTATCCACAGACTTTTCCACATTGGCAACAGTGTGCCTGTTGGCCCCCTTCCCAGATGGGACGCTGTGCTCTTGTTATGCAATTATGGTGCATGCTTGCTTACTCCTGTAAGGGCCCCAGAGCCTGTTACTCCATGTGAACACCCCAACAACCTGTAGGATGTCTGATCAGATACCCCTTTCCTTTCCCAGGGGAGGAAGTGTAGTCGAAGGTGAGCAAAGGCTGCAGTAGAGGCTGGTAAGGATGGGGTCTTGGGATCCCTCACCCAGATCCCTGCACCCCACCCAGGTCTGTCGCTGCCTCGAAGCTGGACCTTCCCAAGCAGGTTTGATCCTCAAAGACAGGACCAGTGAAGGATGCATCCCATGGATGTGATTGGGCAGAGGGAGAGAAGATTAAGGAGCTCTTGTTAGCCTGGAAGTCCATTTGAGGGCATTCACTGAGAGGCCAGCAAGAAGGTTGTTGGTAAATTGAAAGGGATTTGAGTCCAACAACGCAGGCTCTGGAGGGACACACCGCGGTGGGTAAAGGGAGGCCTGTTCAGGCTGTGACTCAGGGCCTACCTGGGGCTCACGGGTGTCCTAATCCCCAGCTGTCTCCCAGCATGGGCTTCTCATCTAGTGCTCTGCAGAGGGGCACAGTGAGGCTCCTGGAGGCCACAGAGCCTGAACAGGTACACAGTTCTACTGACCAGGGCTGGGGCAGTGGAGCCAGAGCTGGATTCTGCCTACCTCTGGCACCCTGCCTGGGCCTCTGTGGGCCTTTTGTCCATCCTCTCTGTGAGCCAGCCCTCACGGCCAGTCTTACCATAGGGAGGCCTGAGAAGAACACTGGGCCTGAGCAGGAAGTCCAGGTTGGGCCTGGACCTGCCATGGCCATTTGGGAACTAATTGAGACTCCATCTCCCAGGCCCTCATGAGGTTCTCATGACACCAAAGCCACCGCTGCAGAGCTGCAGGCCACTGTTTCTCCTCCTGTATACTGGAAGAATAGAAGAATGGTGAGGCTACCCTTTTGGGTTATATATGGGCCACACATGAACCTCAATGTGCACACTGTTTTGTCCAAAGCCTGGACTGTGCAGGGGGGACAGAGTTTCCCACTTGACAGTAGGGCAGGGGAGGCCTGGGACAAGCAAGGGGAAGCCTGTGCAGGGAGTAGGTGGGACAGGCTGGCAGCTGGGTGGTAGCTGGGCTACATGGTGAGGTGCTCAGGGACCTTGAGCAGGGCCGACCCCTCCCAGCCCTGAGCACTGGATCAGCAGGTGAGCACCGTGGTCTCCTGGTGGCCTGCCAATTCTCCAGGGCTGCAGGCCAGCCCTGCCCCACAGAGCTGTCTGGCCTGGTGTGAAAATGAAGATTGATCATGGCGGAAAGGCAGCCCCAGCTCTGCAGAGGCAGCCGGGAGTTGCAGAAATACAGAGCTTCATTATTATTTTAAGTGTTACTCAGCTGCTTTATTGAATTCTCCAAGTCAGGAAAAATTCTGGCGAGATAAGAAGTTGACATTTTCAGAAGCAGCAGCAAGAACTGTGCAGGCGGTGGGGACAGAGCGCAGCGCCTGCTTGGCATGAGAATGTCTCAGCCTACCGCCTGCCACCCACGACCACGGGCACACGTACGGCACGCTGACTCAGGCTGAAGGGAGTGTGGTCAGTGCTGTGCACTGGCTGGGCGCAGCTCTGGAGGAAGCCCAGTCACTGTCCTCCCCTCCATGCCTGCCTGCCTCTGTTGAGCACCTGCTATGTGCTGGGCTGCGATACATTTATTTTTGGTTTCAATGCGGTGATGGAGACATAACAAGACAGCACTAGGGAGCTGTGTGTGGGGCAGCAGTGGAGGGACAACAGAGCCCCCAGGTAGAGCCTCAGCCTTCCCAAAGTCCCCAGTCCCTTAGTCTTGTCCCCATCTGCCTTGCTGTCCTTCAAGGCCTCTGGCCTGGAGCAGAGCCTGGCACAGAGGAGACGATCAACAAACACAGGAGTGTGTGACAAGAAATGACAGTCCTCCCTGCCAAACAGAGGGAACTCTACTCGGGTCTCAAGGTTTTCCAGTGGAGACTGTCCTCAGGGGTGATGGGCTGGACACAGGTCCCTTGTGGTGGCCAGCGTGACAGGAGGTAGAGGAGGAGGCTGGGGAACGACCACCTCCTCAGACCACAGCTTGATCCAAGCTTGATGTCAGAAACAAAATGGGTCCTCAACTAGCATTTTCTGGGAGTGAATGAGTGGCATCATCTAACACATGGACAGCAGAGGGATACAGGTCTTAGGTCCATGTCCTGGAACCAGAGTCGTACGAGATGCAGAGTGTCCCTAAACAAACTGAGATCCAGATCACTGTCCTGTCTTCCCCATGGCCTTTGCCTTGTACTCAGGCACACACGGACATGCAGGGCTATGCAGACATAAATGGACTCACATGGGCACGTGTATCAACATAGAGGAGTGCATGCATTGGCACACAGGCCGTGCCCCCATCACTCCCCTGACCTCCTGGCCCGTTGCCCTGTGTGCCCGGCCTCTATGTGAGCACACAGATAATGTCTGCTGTTTCTGGGAGGCTGCCGTCTGAGCAGGGAACCCATGAGGGCACCAGGTGGATGCTTAGTGTGCCCTGGCCCACCAGCCAGGGCAGGGGGTCCTAGAGTCCATGGTGCCGCAGGACCTGAACTCTGGAGATGCACACCGGCTGCAGCGCGGCCAGCTGAGGGTGCCCTGGGAGACAGGAGAGCAGCTGGCTCCACATCCTGCATGGCAAGAGTGGCGGCTGGCGTGGACTTTCTTACAGAGTGACCCATTCGCATACCTGCCTGGTGCTGACAACTCATCCTTGGGATGCCTTTGTCTAAGGGAGTCACGGCCAGAGCAGAAAGACATTGGGCATTGTGGCTTGGTGTCTGTGTGAGGCCTGGGGCTGAGACCTTGGCGGGGGCTATCCTTCCTCCCAGCTCTCCCCACAGGCTCCAGGCTTGAGCTTCTGCCCACTGCCCTGAGCCCTCTGGGCCCTGAGCCTGGCTTGACCCTTGTCCTAACACCAACCTGCCCCCGCCCTTCCCTTTCCCTGTATACAGGCAGCTCCAGGCTGGGGTTCCTCTGCATCTTTTCCTGCTACCCTGAAGGGCCTGCCCTGCACCAGGACTGAGAGAAGTGTCTCCGGATTGGCTGACCTCATCTTCCTTGGGGCTCTGGACTGGTCCTCGCCACCGAGGCCTCCCTGGGGTCTGCCCTCCCATAGATTTCTCTCTGGCAGTGATCGTGGCTGCCTTCCCCTCTTGACAAGCGCAGTGAGGGCATGGACCTTGGCTGCCTGCATTCCTGGCCCAGGGTAAGCATTAGTAGCAGAGTGAATATAGATTCATTATCAGAAGGCTTCTGTCCCAATGGTGGGTGGAGACAAAGGCTCATAGAGGCCATAGAAACCACGCCTGTCTGGGCACTGAGCAGGGCTTGATCAGGGTGTATGGGCGCTGGTGTGAGTACTGGTGGGAGGGTAGGCTGGGGCAGGCAGTGAGCCTTGTGACTTGGGGGCCCTGGTGCTGGCAAGCCTGGGAGGACGAAGAAGGCAGAGTCAATCCAGGACACTGCATGGGGAATGAGCATGTGGGACAAGCAGGGAAGGCCCTTAAGGGAGTGAGCTGAGGGGGGTGGGAAGGTGTGGAGGCTGGGGTTCCCAGTGCCATTGCCACATTGCTTTTGTGCTCCTGGGATCCAAACAGGACACTGGGTAAGGAACAAGGAACACACGTTATTTCAACCTCACAAACCCCAAGGACAGCTTGGTCCTGCTATAGGATGAACTGGGGCTCAGCAGGCCTGAGAGGACTGCAGCTCACACACAGCACGGACCAGAGCTCTATGTCCGGGAACACTGTAAGAAGAACAGCTATGGACAAGATCTTCTGCCAGCAGGGTTCTGATAGTGGCCTGGGGCTCCCAGAGTCCTGAGACCTTTCCAGGGGCCTGTAAGTTCTGGGATCTCTCATTACTGAATCTCAACCCCAGCTATACCCCTCTGGGAGCTGCCAAGGGGTGGCATTCAGCCACATTTCCCCCTTTCTTCTTTTGGTTTCAGAAAATACAGTAATTTTTATCAAAGTCTGGGATGTATGTTAACATGTAATGGGTCTAGTTTCTAATGAATTAATATTTTTTAAAATGACACATTGCATTTCTAATACTGTTCAACATTGTAGATAGAATGGGCTACACATCCTGCGAGTCGAGTCGGGTGTGTGTAGGATAGAGCAGCCACAAAAGGGAGGACCACGGGCCCAAACCCTGAGGCAACCCTGGGGCTACTCCTCTGTTACCCTGAGCAGGCCAGTTATACTTTTCTGGCCTAAGGACATTGTTTTCTTTCTTTTTCTTTTTTTTAAAGGTGGTGCCAGGACTGACCCAGGGCTTGCGCAGGCTTGCTGCGCACTCCACTGCTGAGCTCCGTCTCCTCTCTTGAATGTGATTATTGTGGTGATCCCTGGTACTCACAGCAGAGGGGACCTGAGGTCGGAGCTGAGGATGTTTGGGCAGGAGCAATATCAAGCAGAAGAAACTCTCTGTAGAGTTGGGAGGAGATGGGAACACGGGCATTGGAATCCACAGCAACAGCCAATCCTGATGGCTCTGGGTGGCAGGGGGAAGGAGCTGCCTGACACCGGCTGGATTTGGTTTATGCCTCTGTGGAAATTTAAGAAGGGAAGTGTTATCCTTCCAGCAGGGCCAAAGCAGGAGTGGGGAGGGACCCTCCTGTTGATGACAGCTCCAGAGATAATCTTCCCCGGATATTGATAGCACAGTCTGAAGGGACTTTAATACTGCGGCTCCAAAGGGGTACTGAGACGCCTGCCGTTGCTAAGCATCTCCGCATCCGCCAAGCCCAGGCGTGGGAGGAGCCGACTCAGCCATCCATCTGCCCTTCCTTACGCAGCTCACTGGCTCTTTCACTGACTCATTCATCCATCCCACCTTCTTTCTACGCGCCCATCCGACGTCCATTCACTCACTCAGCCATCTGCCTATGGCTTCATCTGTGCACCCACGCATTTACCCACCTACTTTGTCATCAGGGTTGACAAGCTTCTACTATGTGCTAGGCCCCTCAGATCCGCACCCCTGCCAGGCAGGCGCTGCCACCTTGGCAGACTGGCCGCCCTACTTACTGAGTGCTCTTCAGCGGAAGTCAAGAGAATCAGGGTCAAATGTGGCTGTACACGGCTCAGCGCGAGCCCCAGGCCTGGGCATGCTTGTCTCTGACAAGGGCTGCCAACCCCCATCCACTCACCTCAGTGCCATTGTCACACTAGGTGAAGCTCCCTTTGGTGAGGACACTACCTCATTTTCCCAGGGCCCCACCAGCTTCCTCTTGACCTTGAGCAGCCTCTTTTCCAGGCCTCAGTTTGCTTGTGTGTTACCCAGGAGCTCACAACTCCATGGATTCGAGAACTTCCTAGGTCTGGGATTCCCTAGGAGGCCAACTGAGTTGGGGGCCCAGTCTTATTGTGGGGCCGAGGCATGAGGGATCCTAGTGCATCCTTTACCCGTGACCTTGCGGGTGGCCCTGGAGAACCTGCTCTGAGGTGGGAGGCCCA
Source organism: Tympanoctomys barrerae (assembly GCA_002564285.1). Classification (NCBI taxonomy): domain Eukaryota; kingdom Metazoa; phylum Chordata; class Mammalia; order Rodentia; family Octodontidae; genus Tympanoctomys; species Tympanoctomys barrerae. The sequence goes on from NDGN011480013.1 coordinate 29,478, forward strand.
AGTCCACCCTGGAGCTCCCACCTTCATACTGGAGAAGAAATCGAGTAGGTGCATTAGGAACTGATCTGTGGCTCCCCAAACAGAAGGGACTATTGACATGGTTATTTTTAGCATTATTAAAATAAGTCTGTTGTGCTCCTTTCCTCTGCTCCTCTCCCTGGCTCAATCTCTGCTTCCAGATTGAATGTGTGCGTGTGTCCAGGCCCAGACGCCCAGGGAGCCGCTGCAGCGCAATCAAAATGTTAATGAGCCCCTGATTGTGTCTCTGGGTGTCTGTTCCTCCATTCCTCTGCCTTCCCACATGTCACTGGGCCCTGGTAGAGCCTTGGGGAGCAGCACCCGCGTGCTGGAAAATGAGACCTCAGCTTCTGCGCCATGGCAGCAGGGCATGGGACGCTTGGAAAAGATGGGTCTTGGCTTTGCCTTCATCCCTACCTCTGGTTCTCATCCTTGCAGCTGCTTCATGTCAGAAGTTGGGTTGGAGCCCAGCAGAGAAACTGCTGTCCATGGTTCTGGGGGCTGACCCAGACCAGGTGCCCGACATTAGGTAGCCAGGGCTAATGCAGGATGGACAGTCTCTCATCTAAGATCATCTAAGACAGAGGAAGGGGGGCTCATGGAGCAGCAGCCTGGCTGGGGGTCACTGTGCTCTCTCCTGCAGCTCTGTCACTGAGCATACTATTGGGGCAGATAACAGCTGCTCTGACATGGGACAGGGGGCCCTGAATTGTCACCTGCATATCTGACTTACACATCACCCCGTTGCCTGTGCTGCCCAGCACTGAGTTGAGAGGGGGGCACTATGGTAAGTACCAGTGGGCACAGGCCTGTCCTCATGGGCTCTGGGGCTGAGAGACGGTAACCAAATCATGGCCTCTTGTGAAGTGCCAGGGATGTGCTGCGGGGCACAGGAGACGTGGCGCTGGGGGCCATCCAGAGGGCATCTGTATCTCAGGGATGCAGCCTTAGACAATGGGAATGGCCTGTGAAAAGGCCCCATGGTCACACATGAGCCATCAAAGTGCCAAGTGTGGTGCCTTTGACATGGCTAGGGGTGGCTAGGTGGGACTATGGAGGAGGCCTGAGGCTCTGCTCAGGGGACTGGAAGCTGTGGACATGGCAGTCCAGGAGGCAGTGGAGGCAGCAGGTGGGAAAGGCAGACATCTGGGGAGAGGATGTCATGGTGGCCAGCATGAATAGGGTGATGGTAGAGAGTAAAGACTGTAGGAGTTGGGGTCGGGGTGACACCAAGGTGTGCTGACAAACCAGCCATTGTTCTGGTCAGGTGAGAAGGTGACGCGGCCTCCTGGGCAGAGGCATGGCCAGCAGAGCCCAAGCATGTTAGCTGCGTCCTGCTCTCTATCTCTTTCTGTGTGGTCCCTTCTGTGTGTGGCACAATATCTCACAGACCCTTGTGTCACTGCTCAGGTGTGATTCCATGAGGGAGGCATTGAGCCTTCCTGGTCACGGCCGGTCCCTAGCACCCCATTCTGGCTCATAGCAGGCGCTCACAGAATTGGTGGTATTCCTGGTGAGTGGAAGAACCTCAGCCTCCCCTCTGGGTACCCCCCTGGCCCCTTAGCCCGGTCAGAGCTCTCAGGGTTTTGTCTTTCCCAGTGTCTCCCCATAGTCGTGAGAGCTTCTGACCTGACTGGTCCCATAGCTCTGGTACTCATGGGAGTAGGTGACAAAGGTCTCTGGTCATCTGTGAGGGTTTGTGGCTTCCAGACAGAAGACAGGGGACCCCTGGGGCCACTCCGGGAGGCCTCTCATACACCTGACAAGCCTTCTTCTCAGGGGTTGAAACTGGTCTTCAATCTGTCCTGCATCAAGCGTCAGGAAACTGCAAGTCTTCTAGAAGGCCACGAGGGTGGCAGGTGGGACAGACTAGAGATGGGCCTCTGAGGAGTTTTCGGTGAGAACAGAGGCTTCTTGCCGCTCCTACACCTGCTGTGGACTCCTGACCTCAGCAGAGTGGGGCCCTGCTCCCTCCCGGAGAGGCCAGTTAAGGCAGGGGTATTATTCGTGCATTAAAGCTCCCATGCCCTGACATCTGCTCATCCTGCAGGCCCAAGTGCTCCCTGGTGCAGCCAAGGCCAGTGGTAGGGAGAGGAAACACACGCTGAGGAGGACAACAGGGTCGTTGAGAGTAGGTCTTTTGGATTTGGCACTTGGGAGCACGGTGGGGTCCATGTTCTGATGCTGGTGCCCGCAAGCTCTGGGCACTGGATGGCCATTCATCCCCTGTGGGCCTCAGTGTCCCTCTGTGAGCAGGCAGGAATGTGCTTGCTTCCAGGTGAGGCTCTGAAGCTGTGCTCAGAGTCAGCTCCACATTTTATGCCCCTCCCTTACCTGCTCCCCCTCAGGGTGCTGGCCAAGACTCCTGCTCAAACTGAAGTCCAACCCTTGGGCACTGGATAGATAGGCAGCTCTCAGGCTCAATGTGGGCTTGCTGCCGAGCACGGGAGTGCACACCCAGATCGTGACCTGCCACCTGCATCAGGATTCCCTGCAGCCCCAGGGAGCATGGCGGCCTCACGTTGCCAGCTTCGGACCTTTAAAGCCTGACAAGGCAGCATGCCAGAAGGGAAGGGTGTAAAGCAGGAAGTCACGGTACCCTAAGGCCCTAGAGGCCCACTCCCTTCCTTACCGACAACCCACACTTTCCACCTCTGGAAGCTGGGGGAGACACTGTGCAGTTAGCCTTGGCTCCTCCCAGCCCACCCTGGAGGGCATTTTGGGGGTCCTTGGGTTGGTGCCCTGTCTGACAGTGCAACCTCCCCTCTTCTGTGTCCAGCAGGCCACAGCCTTTCAGTGGCCCCTTCATTCAGACTGTCTGCTAGCAAAGCGTGTGGCTCCACTCCCACCTTCATGGGTTTCCGAGGTCCCACGCCAGGCCAGGCCTCTCTGGGCCACTGGCTTGTTCAAAGCCTCCTCAGGACTCTGGCTTCTGCTCCTCCAACTCCAGCCAGCCACCCAGGGCCAGGTTCCCATGGCTTCTGACGCAGTTTCCTGACCTTCTCAGCGTAAGTCAGTCATAGTGGCATTAGGTTGCATCAAGACCTCAGCCTCCTCTCACTCTGAGTGTTCTCTGACCACCAGCCTCCCCTTGGGCCTGGACACCCTTGTTGGACTGCTGCCTCGCCCCTGCGCTATCCTTTCTCAGTCCCGGCCCAAATGTCACCTTTCTAAGGTCCCTGCCTGTGCCCCACATGTCCCTTACACTCATGATCCTAGGACTCCCTCAGCTGTCTCTGCCCCCCGCTCTGAGGGTGGCCTGCTCTTAGCGGGCCCATGCGTGTCCCAGGGGAGCTCTGTGCCAGGCTCATGGCAGGCAGCTGCTGAGTATCTGTGGAATGCCTGGACATGTGAGCCACGGGTGGCAAGTCTCACCTCCTGCCATGGTGGCCTCTGCTTTCTGCGGATGACAGAAGCCGGTCCCAGAGGCAAGATAGAGACCTCACATTTATTCTCTGCTCTACTCAGGTTACTAGGAAGCAGGGGCTCAGAGAGGTTAAGAGGTTGGCCCGGGGATGCACCGCAGGCAAGAGGCAACCAAGTGAGATCAGCTCCTAGGCCTCAGAGCTGGGCCAGATCCACAGTGAGCCCTCGGGCAGGGCTCAGCCACTCCTCCCTCTCTGGGGGGCCTTAGGCGACAGCTCACTGTCCTGTAGGCCTCTATCTCCTCTGTAAAGAGCATGAGGCACCTGGAAAGTCCCCCCCACTCCCTAGGGCCAGCTGTGCATTACTCTAAAAAAGCACCTTCTCATCCCACATAGGTCCTTACCTGGGTCCAATACCTGTCACTGCGGAGAAGGTCTCTGTCAATGGGGATTAATATTCTCATGGCCTGTTATCATTTCAACAAGTACCCACTGAGTATCCACTGTGTGCAGTGTCTGATGGCCAGGCCTGCTTTGCAGGAAGTATGATATTTGGTAGACGGGAAGTCCTCTTAACCCCCACCCACTCTGCTCTGGGCATCTTAAGACCAGGCCTTAGTACATAGTGGGGACCCTGGAAATGGCTCTTTAATTGCATAAAATAGGAAGGAAATGTTCACATTGCTCCTAGATGTTGCCATGGAGACCCTGCTCTCCCTGCTGCCCCTCCTCCTCCTTGCATCCTCCAGGGAAGAGGGGGTCCTCCCTGATTAAGACTGGTAGCTCGGCAGGGGGCTGAGGGGCCTGCTGTTCCTAGAAGGTCTTCCCTCACTCTTTGGGGGACCCAAACCATCAGAAGCACAACGTACCCAGCTCAGGACCATGGGGAAGGCATAGGGTGGCAGACTCTGAGGCAGGATCCCAGCATGATGCAGGGGCAGTCACAAGGGGAGCCAAGCTTCCCAGCTCTCTTGGGGTCCAAACATGGCACAAAGAGGAACCCAGAAGGCTTGGAGGTAGGAGAGCTAGCTGGGTCCTGCGGAGCCACAGATGGTGATGGGGTGGCCCAGAGAGTTGGCTGTCGCCTGCAAAATAGTACCCCTCCTGGGGGGAGCTGCTCCTGAGGCTTGGATCTGGGGGCAGAAGAAGGCCCAGCTGCAACATCCACATACTGAGGAAGAAAACAGCAACCCTTGGACATTTTGCTTCACCGGGGATGGGGTTGGGGTCCTCAGCATCATCTGCTGATAGCTAGAGTGAGCGTGCGTGCCTGTCTGCACACACATGTCCTGTGTACAGATGGGACTGCGACTATGACCCTGTTGCTTGGAAACACTGCTTGCTTGTAAAGCTGGGCTGCTCCTGACACGTCTCTGCAGCTTCCGCTGGTGTCCTTCGCTGAAGATGGCCTCTGGGCCAGACCTGTGCTGAACAAGGGGGCTGCAGTGGAGAGCCAGGCACATGGGTGCTTGCCTGCCCCCTGGGGACCAGGTCTGGGAGGACAGATGCTAAACTTCCCGGGCATCACTTAAGTATGACCTGATTACCACGGTTAGAGCGGGCTCTCAGGAGCCGTGTGCATCAGCCAGGCCTTGTGCACGGGCGGCAGAGAGGCCTGGGCACTGGAGGATCCCCCTGCGGCAAAGCTGCTGACCCTTCCCTGTCCACTGCTCACCCCCTATGGGTCCAGATTTCTTCCTGACAATCACAGACCCCGGGCAAACCAGCACTCTGCTGACATTCCTACACTCCTTGCAGCGACCCCTGCCTTGGGACTAGGGGAGCCGGTGAGGCCCAGGGCTTCAAGGCACTCACCACCACTTCCTCCTGTGAGAGAGGTGACTGTGGGGCCACCCTGCCCAGGACATTCTGCCCTGTGGTGTCCACACCAGCAGTCCTCACCCCAACCTTACTGGGGAGTGGAGGGGTGCTGGGTCTTGCCCTCAGACTTCCGGGGGCCCCTGCCCCACCCACCATAGAGAGGGATGGGTGCTGGGGGAGGAAGCCCAGGCTCCAGCAGAACAAGTTTCACTAGCATTCTCTCACCTGCCAGGTCACACACAGAGAAGGGGATGCCCTGAGTTTGGGGGGCTGGGCATGTGTATACCTAGCATGTGCCTGGAGTAAACCACAGTTCCTGTCTGGGCTGCAGTCTTCACCTGCACAGTGTGGAGCAGGCCTTGTGGTGGCCGAAGCCCCCAGGCCCAGGGCATTCCCATGTGCCGTGGCCAGCCTGCGCACTGCTGTCTCACTTGAAATGTCAGTGCAGAAATTAAAGCTCTCTGGCATGGTGTGTCGTGCGGTGACTTATCGGATCCTCCGTGGCTTAATAAGGAGAAAGAGTGGGAGGGGCATGATGCTGGCCTACAGCCTTGAAGATGAGGTCCCTGATATTCACAGGGACAGAGAAACTTCTTGGAGGATAGGGCGCCCGTGTCCTGGGGCTGGGTGGTGTGTCCCAGAAGAGAAAACAGCAAGAATGGGGACGGTGATACTCCTACAATGGCCAGTAGGAGGTGTGTGCCAGGCTCTGGGGACAGCTGGGGCTCAGAGTCTCCTATCCCCAGGGGAAGTGCAGCCACCCAGTAGGCAGAGGGTGTGGTCAGAGGGGTCCTGCTGCTCCACCTTCAGCCCCAAGGCTGGACTCCCATGGACTGGTCAGGCACAGCTGCAGACACCTTAGCGTGTCATCTAGCAAGGGCAGAGGCTGTGGGAGAGAGTTCTGTAGGAAGCTGAGTGGCCCTGGGCAGACTGCTTCCATCTTTGTGCTTTAGTTTTCTTAACTGGAAGACCTTCTCCACTCCTGACCCCTCTTGCCAATCTGTGTCCTCTGTGCCCTGCAGGGCCCCAGGCACGGTGTGCCCTTTGGTGTAGCTCAGGGCCACTTCTGCCTACAAAGGCCTCCTGGCTTTTGGCCCTCAAGGTGGGTCTGCTCTCTGCACAGCTCAGTGCAGTCCCCGAGAGCGGGTGGGGACGCAGGGTTATGCTCTGGAGAGCCGGCAGGTTGCGATTGCTGCGGTAGCAGTTGCTGGCTCAGGGAAGGAGGGGGCTGCGGAGCAGAGGGCAGAGTCGCTTGCATTAACTTCCAGAGGCCTTGTGTCCTCCACAAGGGACGCCCCTAACTCAGCCAGAGTGCAGACAGATGACTTTTAATAAACCGGTGCGTACAGCCCTGAACTACAGCAACTGCAGGGGGACAGGGCAGTGCCTCCTTGCTGCTGCGGTCCCCGTCCTCCAAGAGATAGTGGGAAGCTGTCTGGTTTGGAGGACAATTTGTTGCTTCGGGTTGCCTTTGGGTTTTCCAAACCATAGGCCTGTGCCCAGGGCAGGGACTGGGTGGAGGGTGGCTTCCCCCACACCCCTGATAACAAAGAGGAGGGAGGCAGGGGGCCTGGGGCCTGGGGACTGGGTCTGAGGCTGTCTGCTGGACTCAGGGAACTCCAAGCCAGTCCAGGTTGAGAATGTTCTCCAGACTTAGCAGCCTCCATCTCAAGATAGAGAACCAACTCAGGCTCTAAGCGCAAGAACGTGGAGCCCTGGATAAGGCCTGAGGGCCAAGTGTACCGTATTTTCTGAAGTGCCTTGGCCCCGGCTCAGTTTCCCTACCATTTCCCTGGGACTGTTGGGCTGAGCCCCTACTCTGTCTTGGCTGGGCCTGCTTTGAGTCCCTGTATATGCTGAGGCCTCAGGCAGGTTGCTTTTCTTACCGGCCTTAGTTTCCTGACCTATAAGACGGGGCCCTCCTCCTGTTCCCAGCCTTACCTGCAGGATGGCTGTGGGACCCAGGGCCACCGAGAGTGTAGCAGTGCTGTGTCCACAGGCTGCCCCTGAATGGCAGCAGAGTGGGTAGAGTCCAGGTATGCGTCCCTCCCACGCACCTCCTGATAGACTTGTTGATATCAGCAGTATTGCCAGGATCTGGGGGTATCCCCCCTCCCAGGCATCCATACCCTAGAGAATCACACAGGAATATTTCCTTCCCAAGATCAAGTACAGAGCGGTCCCCCTAGGGCACCTCCAGAGGCTGTCCCACTGATCAGAACCTCTGAGGCCCTCAGGACTCAGCTGCTCCTTCCAGATGTGTGCCAGCTGCTGGTGGGTCCATCTGCTCATGCTGTCTTAGAGGATTCTCTTGGGAATTTCTACTTACGTCCCTTCTCCATGGAGACATGGCAGGGCTGTGTCCTCAAATGGGGAATGCAGGGTCCACATCCTTTCTGTCTTTCTTGCCTGAATCAGTCGCTTCCTGTCCCTGCCCTGCAGGCTGTCCCGACCTTGGCCCCTACCTCCCCGGAGGTCCCCGTCTCCTGGGGAGCCTGTCCTGTTCTGGCTCTCAGGGTGGCTGGCCAGATTCACCTGCCAGCCTCTGAGCTTGAGGGCTAGGTTTATTCTGCTAGGCTTTTGCAGGCTGGGACCCCACATGTATTCTGTATTGATCCCACTGTGCCCACCCTTGCTCACAAACGTCACCCACAGGACAGCTAGATACCCCTCATCTTGGCTAGTTCCTTCTTAGGCTGGGTCATTGTGTCCCTGGTACAGGGCTTGCTTTTTCTGCCTTGTGTGAAAGCAGCAGGGATAAAGGGGAATCAAGAGCCCACAGTAGCCTTTGTTGTTATTCTACTGAGAAGTCACTTAGAGGGAAACGTAGGATTGGTGCCATTTGAGCCTGGCCTCGAGAGAAGAGCAGGGAAGCACCATTAGGAAGAGCACCCACTAGTACGTGCGCACTGCAGAGTGCAGGTGTGGGTGGTCAGAGCGTCTTGTCCACCTACCCTGTGCCCTGTGGCCTCTCTTTGCCTGGTTTGCTCATGGGAAAGTTGGGGTGTCAGGAGATGAGCTCATGGATGCCAAGAGTGGAGGATGAAGTGAGACTCAGAGACACTAGGACTTGGAAGACAGCAGTAAACACCAGCTACCATCATCGGTTTCCATACATACATTATCAGCTCCACTTCACAGCTTTGAAGACTGAGGCATTAAAGGGAGAAGCCAGTTTGCCCAGGACTTTAGCCTGCAGACGGGGCCCGGGAGGACCTGGCTGCCAGAGGGCAGACTCCTCATCCAGCTCAACCTTGGGTCCTTGGGCTCTGGTGACTCCACAGGCTGGTGGAGGGGTAGAGATGAGTCCTGATTTCCAGGGACAGTGGGGAACAGCCCTCATTCCCCCGTCACTTGTCCTTCCCCTCACCCCACCTTGGAACCCCTCACCTCACAGTTGGCAGCCCTTCTGGCCACGGGGTTGGCATACCCAAGTCCTAGTCTAGCTCTTCCAAAGATGGCAAGTGATGAGAAAGAAGGTTCTGTGGCAGGGTGCTGCCGAGAGGTCCTGGGTGCGGAGGCTGAGCCAGGGCAAGGTTGGGGCTCATCATAGGGGAGCCCAGGCCCAACAGTGTGGTTCGATGAGTGGAGGGCCAGGCAGGTACGAAGGGCCAGGCCACTCTGGCAGGGATAGGCTGCTGTGCTAGGGACATTGTTTGTCCTCTGTGTCTTGGCCTTTTCTGTCCATCTGTCAAGTGCAGCAAGGCCATTGCATGTCCTCTGATAAGCTGTGCATGTGAGAGCTCTTACCCACCAAGGACAAAAAGCACTGGAGAGTTTATGGCTTGCAGGCCACATAGTTAATTGAAAAGGGCCTTGGGGTGCATACAGACTGCACCCCTACTTCACAGGCAGAGCCACTGGAGACCAGGGAGGTGAAGTGATTTGTTCCAAAGCACCCAAACCCTCCAAGGCCTCCCCATGTCCTCTGGGAACGGCCTCTGGCCTCTCTCCTGGCCCCTCTATGCACAGTACCATCTTTGGCTCACAGGGGGCGCTGAGGCCCCACAGCTGGCTTTGGGCCTGCCCAAGCCCTGAAAAATGCGACTTGTGATTCGCAAACGCGCTGGGCTGTGTGTTTTTCCAATCAATAGAAGATGCTCAGTCCCTGAGATGTCACTACCAGAGTCTTCACACATCTGCATCGGAAAGATTCCAAATGCAAAGTCTTTTCCTGTTAGGGGGGTGGAAATGTAAAAGGAGAACGGGAGAATTTGCCTGACAGATTAGAAAATGCTCCCTTTCCCAGCAGTCAAACACAGCATTTGTGCTTGTTCTGCCAATTATACAGGCTGTAAAAGCGGAGAGGGCCCTCAGGGCTGGTCGTGGGAGGGGGCCATGGGTAGCTGCGCTGGGCAGCAGGTGCAACCAGGGACTGCCAGGCGGTGAGTGCCAGCCCTGCATCCTTTCACATTTGACCTTGAGAGGACACGCTTCTCCTGAACTCTGCTCCCTGAGGCTGAGGAACAGCTCCATGACGCCTTCCTCCTGAGATGCTAAGAGGGCTCCTGACTGGTCTGGGACATGGGCACCTACAAACACAACTGGTTAAAGTCAGAGCATTCATTTAGAGTTTACAAAGTGCCTTTGAAGTCCTGACAGTCTGACTTCCTCATGGGCCTGGGGAGGTGGGGCATGAGCTCTACAGTGGATGGTGGGATGACAGGGTGGAGGGCCTAGTGACCTCTGGTTGCTGGCAGCATGGAGGAATTGGGCCCTGGTCCTGCTCAAAGATGGGCTCTCCCTGGAGGAATGTCTTTTGCCCTCAAAGGCCTGTGTTGGTGCCTGGGCTGTCTGCAGAGGGCACAGGCTAGATGGGGCTGATTCCTACCTTAGGACTCCAGGCCACTGGATGACATCATGATGGACCAAACTTCTGCGGGCTCAGAGGAGTGCTCACCAGGATGGAAATCACAGAACCCACATCTGGGGTGGTGGTGAACAGAATCTGCAGAAATGGGCGCCCACCCCTGTCCACAGGCAAGCGGCAGCTCGTGGGATGCCGAGTGGACTCCTCCTCAGGGAAATCGGAAATGGCACCTTCCAGCATTTTCAGTCCCCTGCCCAGCTGGCTCCTTAAGGGCTCTCCCCACGCAGAGAAGAGCTGGGACCCAGCCTGACTTGGGGACTAGGTATGCACCCTTCCCACACCTTTCCCTGCCCCCTTCCACTCCAGCCACCACCACATCCTGCCTCCTTCCCTCCAGGACTTTCTCTCCAGTGCCTGTTTCTCCACTCTCAGCTGCTTGTGTTCCAGACACTGGTCAGCACTGTCCTGGAGGGGTGGTAGCAACCTCTCCCTACTTGGCTTCGTGCCCACTCTCTATTCTTCTGGTCTCTTTGGTGTTGATGGCCGTGCCATCTTTTAAAAGAACAAAAGGACAAATCAGATCTACCCTCCCTCACATTAGTGCTAAATCTGTGGTGCCTCCAAGCCCTGCTGCTGCAGCCCACCTCGTCCGCACCTCTCTGCCCCTTGCATCCTTTGTACCAGGGTGGCATCACCCTGCGGTGTCCTCCTCTGTGCTCCAGGCACGTACCAGGGGCTCTTCAGTGTTTGCTGGCTGACAACAGAGCTGGCCGCTGGACAGGTCTTCAGCTTGGTGTGCTGGATGGGGAGGGGTATGGAGCACAGAGGAGGAAGAGAAAGCGCCCTATTCTGGAGGGCTGTGAAGATGGAGGCTAAAGCCACTCCTGGAGGGTCTAGTGTCTGCCAGAGGCTTACTCTAGGATTTGGCTGCCCTGTAGGGCCCATGTTGCTCTTCTAAGCAATGTCACTATGGGGGCAGTTACTTAGGTCCTTTGGGGGTCGCACAGTCCTCACTAGTGAATGTTGCTAATGTCTTGGCTGGAGCAAGTGGGAGCCATGGAGGTCATGCTGCAGGTGGCTGTGCCCAGGATTGGTGCTTAGATTCTTTGGTTTGTGCTTGAAAGGCATTCGCAGGAGTCCTGGAAGGACGAGGTTGGCAGCCAACAAGACCAGGCTGTGTTGATGGCAGAGGAGACTGACAGGGAAATGAATTCCAGAGGTGCTCAGCTCTCCTGGAGGATGAGAGAGTTCATGGATCCCCGGGTACCCTGACTTATTCTGGAGGGGGTGGGACACATGGTCGCAGCTGTCCTTAGCCCAGCACACCAGGCACCCACTCTGCAGGGCAGGCTGGTGCAGGGCAGGCCTCTGACTCCACCCAGGGCTTCGCTGCTCCCTATCTGCCGCACCCTCCCACCCCCAGGGTCCAGGACCACCAAGTCTATGTGCACTTCCTGATGCAGCAAGGCTCTGTCACTTCTGCGCTGTTAGTTCTTGCTTATTTGAGACAGAACCTGCATTGCACATGACTAGGATGAGTGTGGCTTTTAGGGATGATGGAGTGATCCTTGGGTACTCCCCTGGCCCCCATGAAGCCATTCTCTCAGGAATAAACCTGCCCCCTAACACTCTCAGTGTGACTTCCCTAGGAGCTCTAGGCTTCAGACCAACCACTGTACCAAACTTACCTGGGTGATTCACGACAATAAATTATTATGTGGAAAACCAGTTAATTCTGAGTGCATTCAAGGAAGACTGGACATTAATCTGATCTGGACTCGTCATTATACTAAAGCAAGTGACCACACCTCAGGAAGCCTCAGTTTACCCACTTGCTTGAGAAGAAACAGGTGTCATTTGGCTGCCAAATGCACAGCGAGGCAGTTGTGAAGGTGTAGATGCCCTTGTCATCTCATGATTTGTTGCCAGCCCCTGGGCCATTCAGGGCTGTGGCACCTGCCCTCCTGCTGGTAGAATGCCTGTGTGCTCACCCAGCACAGCGCTTCCATTTCCTAGCCCTTTAATGTCCCCTCTCTGCCTCCTGCTGCTCCAGCCCCTGGAAGCAAAGGCCCAGCTCAGCCAAGAGGAGGGGACCCCCAGGTGAGACTCTGAAGCAGCCCCTGTCCTGTCCAGGCCTCTGCAGCACTACAGATGGGGTTAAAAGCCCCCCACTCTGGCCCCCTTCTTCCTCCTTGTCCCACTCCTGTCCTCCCCTTCCTTCCTCTCCTCCTCCAGCTCTGCACCGTTTCCTCAGGGAATGACTCACATGTTTCCTCCCACCTGCACGGCAGCTTCCCAAACCTTCACTTGCAGGGTTATACTGTGTGCAGGTTCCAGCCCTCAGAGGTGTTCAGGCTGTGGCAGGCAGTGGGCGGTGACCCAGTGGGGCAGCAGCAACCCCCTCCTGTAGCCCAAGACTGATGCCAGGGAAGTACTGCCTGGCTGGATTTCTAGCTCTCTGGGACAGCGGTGAGAATCTGGTTTTGCCTTTGGATGCTAACTTTCTGCTGGACCTTGGGTGAGTTCCTTCCTTCCTACCTCCCTTTTCCCTTGAGCACACTGCACTCAGCAGGAGCTGGGGACCACTGGGCCCTTGGCTGTCCCCCCCCCCAATGTACCCCAGTTTAGCCCCAGGGATGGGCTAGAAGGGAGGGTCAAGGGTGTGTGGGCTGGCAGTCTCAGAAGTCATCTAGAATGTGCAGGCAGTCAGGCACCTGTGGAGCCAGGAATGCTCCTCTGGAGCTCTGGCAGGTGTGGGGACAGTACATTACAGGTATCCTGCAGTTGTTCCTGTTTCCACCTCCCACCCCCAGCCCTGGGATTCAGGAGAAACTAAACCCATATCGGAACGCATGACCCAGTCTTCATCCAATCATAGCGTCATATTCCCATGACCATGCAGATTGGTGGAGGATGGGCACATGACCCAGGGAGAGCCAATGAGAGGCAAGGAGCTTTGATGGGCCTGGAGGGATGCTGGCTCTTTTCTCTAGAATTCTGGCTGCAAGGCCTCCTGCCCCCCACAGTCTCAGCACTCCGGCAGAGCAGGAACATAGCGTCTCATTTTCCCCACCAGGAAGCCAAGGCAAATAGGGTTTCACTTTAGACACTGTTAGCTCAGCATCTGTGATGACACAGCTGCACTTTCTTTGCATATATTATCTCATTTAATTTGCACCATAATTTCCAGGGTAGGTATTAGCACTCTATCATGTAAAATGAGAAACTGGGCTTTGGGTCTGCCTGATCCATGCCTCATGCCTGACCCCTGTTGTACTGTCTACCTGAAGGAGCAGAGCCCAGACTTCCACCCTGGGTAGGGGCCCCAGTACTAACCACAGAACCCTGAACCTCAGCTGCTTGAGCTGGCAAGCCCCGCAAGCAGGAGGTACCTCCCAGCCCCACCGTCCCTGCTTGATACATCATTGCAGGGTCGAGTGGCATCAGCAGTTCTAATCTCAGCCTGGGAAGATGTGTTTACGTAGGGTGGGGCGAAGACATTGTCCCCCAGCCGGCAGGGTGCATTCCAAGAGGGGTGGGGAGAGGAGCCAGGCTGTCTATAATTTCTGCCTCTTTCTCCCCCACAGCCCGTACACAGTAGGTGCTCAGTAAATATTTATTGAACAAAAAAGAAGAGCATGAGTGAAAGGTGCAGATCGAGGGGCTGAGCCTTCACCTTCGCATTTTACCCTGCCCAACCTGTGGGCCCCTGAATCTGCTCTGTTCACTGCAGCCCCAGCTAGGGTCTGGAGTTCCTGGGAGGAAGCTGCTTGGGTGGGGCCTTGGTTGTGGTTTCCAGAACCTAAGTCTGGGGCTCAGCATCTTCTCTTCTCAAGCCAGGGCTGCGCTGAACTTCTGTTGCCTGCAGGAGCGAGACCCACAAGTCATGCTGCGAGTCTGCAGTTTACTCCATGCCCAACTGGTGCATAATTTGGGGGAAAGTGGTGCAGCCTGCAAGAGGCAGGGGGAAAGCGACCCAGCATAGAGTAGTTCGTGTATACATTGGGTACAAAAGGGCACAGTGGATGGTGATAGGCTGGGTCAGGATTGGTCAGATGGAGGAGCATGTGGACGTGTGGAATAGAAGAAGCAAGCCTCAAGGGTAGAGTAGGACCCAGCTAGTGGCATGCATGGCCTTGCTGGGTGGGGGTGGCTGGGCGTAGGGCAGAGGCTTGGAGGTGGTGTGTGGGCAGAGCAGTGGGTCAGGGCAGGAGTTGGAGGTCTTGGCTTCTACTGCACAGCCTGGACTTCATTCCTTCAGTGACCCTGATCGTCTTTGAGCATTGGGCTCAGCATCCGGAGATTGGGCAGAGCCAGCACTAACTCTGCACACTGGCTCCGTGTCCTCGGGGGCTGGATGGGCAGGCCTTCCCGTCATGCCTTCCCCGGGGCTGGTGTGAGATGACAGTATGTGTGAGCAGACTTAGAAGCAGGCTTCTGGGTACCCTGCCACCAAGTCATGGTGTCCCTGCCAGGAGAAGGACAAGGCAGTGGTCACGGGTATAGGTCCAGTTCCACCAGGGAGCTGCCTTTTGTCCTGTGCTGTGACAAGGCCCAAGCTCAGGCCTCAGGCTTTTCATCTGCCCACTCAGAGGGTGGACCAAACATTCCCAGGCTGCCTTCTGGGGCACAGAGAGCTGAGACAAGGCCCTCCCCAGGGACCACAGGCAGAGAGAGTCATAGTCCTGAGCCTTGTGTCACCAGCCCAGGGATAAGGCAGGCTGCAATCAGAGGGATGGGGGATGTCACCTCATGTCAGATGGATTATATTCTTCATTCAACTCCAACTTCATTAAAAAGCTCATTGCTGATCCTCTTAAGGCTCCGCAGGAGGGACAGGGATAGGGCGAGGCAGTGGTGGGCTGCCCTCCTTGGGGAAGCGGACGAAGCGATTTGCATATTTATGAAGTCTTTTCCATTTTGCCCAGGCCCGTGTGCACCAAAGGATGTCATAACTCATTTTAAGCTGGGATCTGTGCTCAGGGAGTGACAGCTTAGGCTGTCAGGCGGCCTCTCAAAGATCTGGAAGGAACAAATAACACTGCGCTGAGTCTATCCCAAATCAGTAGCTGTAAGCTGAGCGATGTGTGGGTCACTTGGCCTCTCTGGGCCTTGGTTTCCCTAGCCCTGGAGTAAAGTTGGACTATGTCTAGGGAGGGCAGCTTCTGGTGTGATCACAGGGATATCCTTCTTGGTACTCATGTCCTCATGGGGATGGGTGGGTCCATAACTCACTTCTGAAAGAGGCCTCCAGAGTAGAGAGATGGCGCCTCTGAGGCGGGGCGAGAAGGGACCATGCCTTGGTCTTGCTTCATCCGTGGTTCTGGATCACTCACTGTGATGACGCAGGCTGGTGGTGACATCCATGAAGGATGGAGGCTGAAGTATAGGAGGAATGAGGAACCAAATCCTCTCTACAGCCGTGTGAGGGTCAGGATGGAGACCCTCCTGGTGGAGCCTCACAGGGTCATGTGAGGGCCATAGCCCAGACACACCAGTGCTGAGGCCACGCTGACCAAGCTCAGATGCTTCCCACAGAGCCCATGAGACACATAGAAAGTCCAAAGTTGAGTCGCGCAGCCTGGGTAGCAGGTCTCTGATGTGACACCAGGTCAAGCTCACATTCAGCTGGTGCCTCCAGGAGGTGCTGTCTTGCCTGTCCTGGGCCAGGCTGAGAGTAGAGGGTAGTCTGAGTCACCTTCTGTCTCTGGTCCTAGAGAGGAACCCATGCTACAAGGACAAGGGAGCGACGGTTGTCACACAGCACGGGCCTCTAAGTACGGGGCTCAGTGCTACTCAGGTGGCTTCCTACCAGAGTCCCTTAAATGTCTAGGTCTGCTCCCAGCAGCTGACACACTCTGCTTGGGCTCCGCCCATCTCCGCAGCTCACCATCCGTTTCTCCAAGGGTGGCACTTTCTCCTGGGCCCAGCATCACCCCATTGCATCCTTTAGCTGGTAAAGTCATCTTGGCATCAAATATTTGGGGTCAGAGTAAATGAGCAACTGGCCTGGGGCTTCAGTGAAAACTGAGATTATTCACTATGAGGATGAGCTAAAGAGTTCTGCAGAAAAACTCCCTTCTTTCCTATACAAACCCAAATGACTTTATGTTTCGTTGAGGTACAAGACCTTGAGTTCCAGTTGAAAAGAGAAGTGTGTATGTGTACTTGACTTCACATACCCTGCCGCTCTCGGCTCTCTACCATGTGCTGGGAAGCTGGTTTCCTATTAGGTGGCCTGGTACAGAGAAAGCCTCTTAGCCATGGAGCAAAGCGCTTCGTGGCATTGGCAGAACCTGGGGAATGCCCCTGGGATATTGGGAAGTGGGGAAGCAGGCCAGGCTCTGCCCTCTGCCAGTACTCGAAGGACTGAGATGATAGACATGAGAGGAGACAGCTTGGACAGAGGGGCCTGGGCCCATTCTGCATCTGCAGGAGGCTGGGGTCCCCAAGACAGGACTGTCCGGCTTCCACCATGGTAAGGCTTTGTGGCTGAGCTGTCCACAGGCTGCAGGTAGCAGTGGAACACCTGGCACGGGTTTGGGTGACGCGGGTGGAGGTCAGCGCTACTCACTTGTGCTCTCTACATTCCAACAGCCACCTGTGTCCCCCACCCCCACCCCCACACCCCACTGGATGTGCAGCTCCAGAATGTGGAGAGTGTGAGCAAGAGGGGGGCCTGCCCATTCCTCATGTCTGGAATCAGATCTTTCCAAGAACACTAAAAATAACCTTTATAAAAAATAATGCCAAGAAAAGCTGCATGTTGCTGGGCCGAGGCGCGGGAGGAGCTGCGAGAGGCCCTACCCGTCAGAGATGGCGCCATCTGGCCTTGAGGCTCTGCTGCGGGGGAAGGAAAACTCTTGACTCATCCCTATTTTTAACTGTGTTCATCTTCAGAGCTGAGAGACACCGAGGCAGAGAGCACCATGGGGACCTCTACCCCATCACTCTCCTCCTTCGGGACTGACTGCCCCAGCCCACAGACAGGCCTTCATGGAGCTGCAGGGTCTGGGGCATAGAACCCTCTGAATGCCCACAGGACCCCAACCGGGCACTTCCTCAGGGTGCCCAGCAAGCATCCCAGGGCCCAGGGCTCCAGAGAGCATTGTATTGCTACAACCTCCCCGTGGCCACCAGCTATGCTATCCCCACAGCCAGCATCCTGGTCACCACAGGACAAAGTAGGAGATCACTGTGGCCCAAATTGAAGTGCCCCCTATCCAACCACAGGTACCACCATATCACTGCTCAAGCATACCCAGTGCCTGACATTAGGACTGTGAAGACAGCAGACGGAGGTCCTGCCTCAGGAACCCTGGAATCAGGTGTTTTGCTGGGACCCTCGGTTTTGCAGGCTAGTCAAATGGCTGGGAGAAACTGTATGTCAGTGGAGCCTCAATAGCATTGGCTGGTGGCCCCACCCCACGTTACGTCTTTCTGACCTCGTCTTGGCCACAGGTTTCTGTTTTCATATCAGGATCCCCTGTACTGTAAGGTGCAATTCTAAATGGTGCCTGGTGAAGCTGAAAACCCTGTCATCTCTTCACAAGTCGGAGTCACAGGGTAAAGGCTAGGCAGGATGGCCTGTTGTCCTGGGGTGGCAGTTGGGGACATGCCAACACACCTCTGGTCTGCATGCAGTGTTCTCTACATACCACCTCTGGGCAGGCCATTGTCTTTGCTACTCTCTGAATGTCCCCTTATCGGGTCTGGACTTGGTCAGGGCTGAGAGATGGAATGAGAATTAAGTGTAAGGCAGGTGCCTGGGCACTGATGTGAGGTCACCAAGCTGCTTAAAGCAGTGTGGAGTGCTGATGGCATGGCTGTAGACCCCAGAAGACTGGCCAGACATGGCACTCAGGCCTAGGACCAGCTCTTGGGTTCATGATCCCCATTAGACCCATCCTCTCTTTGTCCATCTCACTAAGGGCCTTGATTCCTGCAGACTGATCCTTCCAGCCCATGGGGGGAAGCACTTCCTGGCACTCTCCCTGCTGTGACTCTCGGCACCTTGGTCACCACAACCCACAGCGGCTCTCTCCAGTCTCCTGGTATCCTCCACGTAGACTGTATTCCTGGTGAAGCTCATTTGTTTTCTTCTTTTTAGTATGGGTCCTTCACTCTGAGCTATGTCTTAACTTGTTTTTTTCTTTAAGAAAGGTTTTGCTTAGTTGCTAATTTGCTCAGGCTGAGCTTGAAACTTGAGCCTCCTGCCTTAGTCCCCCAGAATGCTAGGGTCATAGGTGTGTGCCACCATGCCCAGCTTGAATCTCATTCTTCAGGAGGCTTTTACTCCAGGTAATTGACTGCCCTGGATTGCTGGTGTTGCTGGCAGCACTCAGGAATGGCAAATGGGAGGGGTCAGGGCTTTCCTGGACTCTTCTAGCTTCTCAGCTTCTGGATAAATCCAACAGGGGAACTGGAAACCAGGAGTCGACCACAGTAAAGAGGAAGGCAGGGTCTATGGGAGGTTTTGTGTGGGGAGGATCAAGGGCCCAGCAGGCTAGGGCGAGTGCTGGCAGAGTGTGAGGAAGGGCCTAGGTCTCATTACCAGCACGGAAGGAAAAACAAAAAGCGTTCATGCCACACTCACGTCCCACACTGCAGCCCGCAGGATGCTCTGGGTCCAAGCTGGCCTCTTCTGTCTGTCCCAACCCCGACCGTGTGTCTACCCCATTGAAGAGTACCTGCAGGACACGGGGCACGACTTATCGCCAGGAGGGAAGCATGCACCGTGTCTGCAAGCACGGAGTCCTGAATGGAGCTGTTCTGCAGCCAAGTTCAGGTCCTCCCGCTGGGTGCCTCTGGACCCGTTCCTAGCCTCTCCGCGAGGTTCAGTCCAGCACCTGGGGATGGTGGACAATCATAAGTGCCCTAGTAGGGTCTCCAGGGTGAATGGGCTGTGTCCGCAGATGCTTAGTGGCCCTGTCCTGGCAGCAGCCAAATGGGATAGCAATTCATATCATTATTAGGTGTTTTATACACATGCGCTTCAATTAACGATCGTAATAACCCTATGGGGACTAATCCCCACTTCAGTGGGAGAAGGGCACTCAGAGGTTAGTGAGATGGCTTGCGGCCACTCAGCTCAAAATAGTGTTTGGCATGCTCAAGAAGGTAACAGGATGTCTGCAGGGACTACTGAATCCCAGACTGAGCAGATTAGTGAGCGGGCCTGGCCACAGCCTCCAGTCCTTCTGCCACGAATACAGAGCTGTTCGTGTTCTAGGAGACACCCGGGATGGCAGGGACCTCCTGTGCCTGTGTCCTGACAGTGTCCCGCTGGTAGCTGAGGGCCTGACTTTGAACTTTCAGGGCCAGGTCGGGCTTCTCCCCACTCCTACGTGGCTACATGGACGGGAACTCTGTCTACACTGTCCGCTCGTGCCGTGGAAGTGGAGGTGGGGGAGAGGAGGACTTCACGGGTGGGTGCACATCCTACCCTCAGCTCCTGTTACGTAGAGGAGGTGGCAGGACACAGCAAGGCTCAGGATCTTGCTTAGCTGTGGGGTTCAGAAGCGGAGGTGGTGCCTGCCGCTCTGCTTGCTGGAACCAGCCTGTGTGCCAGCCAAGTCCAGTGTGTCCTGGGAGGAAAGGCACACTTGCTTTTGGGGCTGTACCGAGGTACAGGGTGTGGCAGAGTAAAACTACGGACCTCATGGGCAGAAAACGAGAGTGTGAAAGGACTAGGATCCGGCAGACCCTCTCAAGCTCATGACCCAATGACCTAATGAACGTCCCCTGGGCTCCACCCCTTGCAGACGTCATCATGTCTCATTAGCATATCTGTAACACATGGCATGGGCTTTTGAGGGATAACTTGTCCAAGGTAGACGGAGATAAGACCATCGCCAAATAGCTGCTGGAAGAGACCAGGGTCAGTAGCAGGGATGGGGAGAGGGCTGGGAGCAGCTGGGGTGGTGCCTGCTGCACCACTAGTCAGGGGACAGGCTCAGGGGGGAGGCCTTTCCACAAAGGGAGGCCAAGAGTGCTCACCCTCAGAGTGCACCCTCAGAACAGAGCTTGGGTCACCCCACTCGACCTTCCCTTGCAACCTGGGGGCAGGTAGTGGGAGGCAAAGAGCTCAGGGGACACCGTTATTGGACATTTTTCTAATGCCAGGACAACATACCCCAAGCCCACAATTTAAAGGAGAAGAGGCTTAATTGGCCCATGGTGTTCAGAGGATTCAGTCCATAGTCACCCCACTCTGAGAGAGAAGCAGCATGGCAGAGGGGCTGGCTGAGAAAAGCTGCTCAACCCGCGGCATCTAGGAAGCAGAGGAGGAAGGGAGGGTCAGGCGCAGAAGCGCACCCTTCCAGTTGAGTCCCTGAAGGCCCCGCCTCTAAACTTGAGGCTTTTGGAGGGTATTGAAGCTTGTACTAAAATGGTCATTGATGGGGAGACCCTGGCAAGGTGCTGCCTTCCCGTGAGGTGACAGCGGTGCTACAAGGAGAGGCTGGGCTGTGACCTGCTCCAGCGTGGTTAAGGGAAGGGCTGCACAGTGCTCAGGTCTGAGCCTTGTCCTCTTTGTCCTCAGCTCCCTGGGCCTGATCTGCCCCTGAGAGCCCTGGGAGAGCCTGGACCCTCGCTGCCCACATTGGTGGGGTCGCATGGGAGGCTGGTGGGAAGTATCCTCAGCCTTCTCTTCCAGATTTCTGGGCTGCTGGCAACAGGCAGCTCCAGGAGCCGTTTACTTCCAGGCAAGTGCTCTCACTCTCCAGTGCTGGCAAGGGGTGGGCTAATGACCCCAGGTCCTTGCAACAAAGCTCTTAGAGATGGGCTCACGTGTAAGTCCTCTACCACCAGTCCTTGTGGCATAAACGTGATGCTTTGATGCATAATTGCTGGTTTCCTGCCTGCTGACCATTCAAAGGAGGAGAGAGAAAGCCTTCTTCATTTTATCTGGGAAGGTGGCAAGCACACACTCTGGCTCCCCTATGGTGGCAGCCTTTTCTGAGATCACAGCAACAGGCCAGCAATTAGACCCCGGCCTGGGAATCAATTGCAGTTACTAAAGAGCTTGCAAGGGCTGACAATTGTGCAGCTCAAGCACTGTAGAGGCCTCTGGGGTGGCTGACAGGGTCTATCATACCCAGAGGCGGTATCCACAGCTCAGGAGGGCAAGCAAGGCTGGCCTTGCCAGACAGGAGGCTCCTGCCCAAAGGGCTCTTCTGCTCTCTGCAAACTCTACACTGGGCTGACCCTTGTCCTATAAGCATTTGTACCCTCGTGTATTCCTCCTATGGCTTCCTGGGTCGCCTTTGCCGGTGCAGCTTGGGCTGAAGTCTTGCTTATGATGAACAAGCCCTGCTATGGCAAGGACCTGCAATGATACACAAAACACAAGTGCTGCCTTGTGACATGGCTACAAATTCCTACTTCAGCCTGGATCCCTTGGCTCCCCTCCCACTCCTGCTTTTTAGCCCTGAGTGTCACCACAGCCTCCCCTGTGTGCCACCTGTCTTGGGCCTGTCCTTTCCCACTTCAGGGCTGTGGGCCCAGCCACCCAGTAGCTCTGGCTCCACTGTGGCCTTTAAAATTGCCCAGGTGCCCTCCAGAGGCTGATTATTCTGAGGCTGTAGCTGTCCCATGGAGATGCAGAATGCCGAGGTGGGTGCCTTTTGTGGTCACACTTGACTAGGGCACTCCCTGTGCCTGAATGCGCCAGCCCCTCCAGGAGGCCCCTCTGCCAGAGTAAAATCTCATCCCTAGAGTAAAATCTCCCAACATGCCTGTGGTGCTATCCATTGCGCCCAAGCACAACTCATGACTGGACCCTGACTTCTGCATCTCTGCTGAGTTGCTAGTTCCAGTTGGTGGCCTCTACTCTCCTTTCTGGGCCTCAGCTGCCTAGAGCTTCCACCTCCATAACCAATGCCAGCCAGTTTGGGCCTGTGGGGTGCTGCTGTGTGGGCCTCAGCACAGAGGCTCCTGCCAGCCACCAGGTCTCAATAGAGAGACCACTGGCTTAGAGGGGTGACAGTTCTCATGGCCTACCCTGCCTGGGCCTGCAGATGTCCCCACCCTGTGTTTCTTTGCCACTCCCTGAATGGTGCAACTTCTTTGTTTCCTTGCCCAGCTGTACCCAGTACAGTGTAGGTCCTCACCCAGGAGAGACAGGATGCCGTGAGTGGCCAGGGTTTTCTTCAGTCCCTTGACCCCGGCAGATCCTTGCCATTAAGGAAGCGCTACTTGGAATTCAGGAGCCACATTTTCCTTCTTGTTCCTAGCAGACACTTTCTTTTGCAACCAGTGGAGGCTGGTTCAGGTCCAGGTTCCACCCAGGATGTCTGCCTTGGCCCCCCTCCAGGCAGGGAGGCACAGGGGACCCTTTGCATGGCCTCTCCTAGCAGAATGGGCAAATGGCCAGAGGAGCACACAGGAGGGGATGGCTGGGCAGGCAAGGATGGGTCTCGGGCAAGAAGTGGAAATAGGAAGCAGAATCACAGCAGTGGCTGAGAGGAAGGGGAGCTGTCCCACGCTGACAGCTGGGGTCTCATTTGCTTGCCAGAGAGCAGCCAGTGAGGGCGAGGTTTGGGGATCATCTTCTCTACTGTGCTAAGGAAGAAAGTGTAAATAAGCTGATTCTGGAAGGGCCCCGAAAGTCTCTCTGATAGAAGAACGGTAACGGCTCATCCACACCTTGTTACATCTGAGGCCTCTTCTCCCTCAAGACAGCCATGCTGGGAGCCAGGCACATAGCTGTGACTAGGACATTGCTGTCCCCGAAGGGAGCTAGAGAGTGGGTCTCTGTGCACAGAGGTCAAGGGCACAGTGCTCGTGTGTGCACAGGGGGTGGAAGGGGGCGAGACGTGCTCCCTGCTGCCAAGCCTATCCTAACAGGGGTTCCCAACCGTGCAAAGACAAGTAGCAGGAAGCAGGGCTACTAGATGAGGCTGGTGAGCAGGTGATGGGTATGGGGGTGAGAGCTGTCCTGGGCCTCATGTGAGAAATTCAGGGAATAAGAATGAAGCCACAACTATCCTGGGCTCAGGATGCAGAAATAAAGGGCAGAGCTGCTTGCTGTGCCACAGGTAAATGGCACTGAAAGCCCAGCAAGTGTGACCTGGGCCAGCCTCCTGGCTGGAAGCCACGCCGCCAGCCCACGCTGAGCCCGCTTGCAAGAGACAGTGATAGAAAAACACCAGACCCACAGGATCATGTCGAGCCTGAGATGGGCCTCCAGGACAGGAGTAAGGTAGGCAGGAGGGGAAAAGAGAGATTCCTCAGCCTGAGGGCTGGAGCCCCCTGGCCTTGTGTACTTGATCTGTCCTCTGGATGAGCATCAGGGTCTGGGGACAGACAGCCAGAAAAACAAGTGGAGTTAAAGGAGAAAGACAGAGGCAAATGTAGCAAGCACATACTGCCTGGCTCCTTCCCGGACATACTGAGGCCCAGGAGCACTAGAGGGGAAGGTCGCCAGGGACAGAGGTGTCTGGGATGCTGAGCTGGGATGAGACAGTGGGGTAGGGAGGCAGAGTTGAGGCTGTGGCAGCTGACAGGAGGGGCCACAATGACAACAGGCATTTGTCTTGCTTGCTAGAGGACAGCCAGTGAGGGCCAGGTTTGAGAGGGAAGATGTGGCTTTGGGGTATACTTGGGGACTACCTTTCTGCTGTGCTCCTGGCATCACCATTAGTGGGAAGGCCTTGAATGATACTGGGCAGGGGGGACAAGAACTGTGGCATTACCTTCCCCCAGTGGTGTAGCCTCCTTCTATAAGTAGTTAAAGGGATCGATAATGGGAACATGAATTCACTCCGGATAAAGTAAACCTTGTAGAGCAATCTGAAAAAGACTTTCAAACTTTGTAAGTTATATAAAAAAATAAATAAATGTATAATTATTATTAAGAAAGTAAAGAAATTATGGGGGGAGATAAAGGCAGAAAGAAAAATGATTTAATATATATGGATAATCAAATAAACCCTAGATGTAAAGAAAAAATCCAATCATCAAACATGGAAGGAGTTAATGGTGAAAAACTCAGGGTACATAAAATAGAGGAATGTTGAACGGGAGGGCCATGCCCAATAATTCACCCATAATAAAGTAGAGTGAAACAAATACAAAAGCAAAGAAGCAATCCACAGGATAAGGGGAGGGTGCAGAGAGGGAGAAAGGGAGAGAGATAGACAGATACAGAGAGACAGAGAAACAGTGGTAGAGAGGGAGAGGCAGACAGACAGACAGACAGACAGACAGACAGACAGAGAGACTTCCTTCCACCAGACAAAATGCAATTCTGAAGAGATAATGGCAGGAATTTTAAACCATAAAGACTCACATTAGTCCTCAGAAAGGGATGCGTGGGGGCTTAACACTGAGTATTCAAGCAAGTACCCATCAGTCGTGTCTATAAGGAAACTGACAGGCTGGAGAAAGAACTCTTGAAGGGATTAGATGAAAGAAGGCCAGACAGTCTCAGGACTGGGGAGAGAACCTGCTTTGTACACCAGACCAGAAAACCGCATGATTCCTAGGACACTGGGAAGCACACAGAGAAAGATCTCTTACTGCGAGAATAGGTGATCCTCAGCCATAGTTGAAGTCTGCTTCTGCCCAAGAAATGTTATCAGCAAGATATGAAAGCATCAAATGGCTTCCGAGTAACCTATCTGCACCACAGATAAAGTGCAAAGCTACAGGAATATAAATGTATCAAGAAATGAAAAAACAATATTCACAATGTCTTTCATCCAATAAAAAATTACTAAACACAAAGAGAAGCAAGGTAAGACAGTCCATAACAAAGAGACAAAATAATCAATTGCAAGTGATCTAGAACATAGATGTCAGAATTAGCAGACAGGCCACAAGTGTATATATTCACAAATTAAGAAGAAATAGAAGGCAGCTATGCTCAGCTCTATACTATTATGGTATACTGGACTCTTTTAGAATATTTTGCTGAGTTTACACACCTATAATATT
>NDGN011480039.1:0-15680 GCA_002564285.1 Tympanoctomys barrerae
TAGCCTGAAAATACACCCTAAGGTATGCAACCAGCAGGCCTGGTTCAAGTCTCCACTCCACCATGTCCTAGCTGTGTAGCCTTAAGCAAGTAGCTTGACTGGTGAGGACAGGAGGATTCCAGGCGGCCTCTCGCTGCCCCTGCTGGCCTTGCTGTCCCCTCCTTCCTGGGCTATGAGGAGAGGAGGAAAGGTAGCGGAGCATGGCAAAAGCACCAAGCCTGGGCCAGGTGAGGTACTCCGTGGAAACTGGAAAATCTCTCCATTCCATTCGCTATCCTGGGCAAGTTGCCACCCCTTCAGGCCTCGGTTGCCCTACTATAAAATGCCAGGTTGCTTTCAGGGGCTCAAGGAGCAGAAATATTCCAGGAGGGCAGAGAACAATTCAGGGGATCAGATTCCTGGCCACAGCTTAAGGACTCCAGAGCCTCAGGCCAGGTCCCCACACCCTCTGGGCTTCAAAAGCTTCTGCAGAATGGGACTGGCAAACCTCACCTGGCTCAAAAAAAAACAACTGCAACTATGCAAAGTGCCCAGCACGGCCTTAGGTACACAGATGCCCCCGTACCTTGTGGCTCCAGGTCACACACCCCCAGCTCGGGCCAGGCCAAGGCACCCACTGCAAACCCCAGGCAGCCTTTTGTTGAAACATTCTGTTTCGGATGCGTCACCTTTCATCCCAGTGCCAGCAGCGAGTGAAGTCTCCACGCTGGGCCCCGTCCAAGCTGAGTGTCTACAGCCGCGTGGTCCCATTTATCACGCACGTTTGATGGAAGATTCCTCCTCCAGGAATCGCGCTCCCAAGCACTCCTGGCTCTCAGCAAGGGCCTTTGAAACTTAACAGCAGGTTCTTTAAAGGGACAGCAGAGGCACACTGCATCGGAATATGTGGCTTTGAACCCGTCAACATTAATAGAGGTCGACGAGCTGAGAGACGCAGGCCCTTCCTAGAAATAAATCAACAGCTGCGGCCGCCGGCCAACGATTCGTTTTGCTCCATTTTTTTTTCTTTCTTGATCTTCCACTGGTACTGGAGGGAGCTGGTGGGACAGAGGAGGCAGATGGAGCTATGCCACATCACTGGACTGGAGGGAGAGTCCTGTCTGACCTGAAAGGGACCTGGCCGGTCATCTGTCACCCTGGCCCTTCCATCACTGCCACATAGGCTTGCACTGTGGGACACAGTGAATGCGGAGGGAGCATCCAGCACCCCCCTCCTCTCACCTCATCCTTTCCACTGTCTGGGGGAACTGAGGCCCAGGGAGATCAATGTCTTTGCCTAGAGTTGTCTAGAATAGAAAGAAGCGGGCTTTCCTCACTTGGGAGAACACTGGCCTGACCACCAACTCTGTTCCAACTCAACGTCTCAAGGAAGGGCTGCTGCTCTATGCAAACCAGGGGCAGTGTAGCCTGAAAATACACCCTAAGGTATGCAACCAGCAGGCCTGGTTCAAGTCTCCACTCCACTATGTCCTAGCTGTGTAGCCTTCAGCAAGTGGCTTGACCTCTCTGAACCCCTCAGCCCTTCCAATAGGGCCCCACACTGTCAATGGGAAGAGGACTAGGGCCTGTGTGGCTGTCACCCCTGCTGCCCAGGGCCCCTCTGCCCTTTCTCCCAACTCTCCACTGTCTGCAACCACGTAGGCCGGGTTGACTTGCCTCCTGGGTGGCCTGCCGCTCTTAACACTCTTAACAAATGCTGGGATGTACAGTACAATGTTTTATGTTCCTGTCGGTTCTCAGTTACTGATTGCTTTATCAATAGTGCTGCTTATGTGAGTTCTGTGATTGATCTGGTTCTGCCCCCACCTCCCTGGGTGGCCCTGGGCGAATCATTCATCCTCCTGAATTGCAGGTTCTGGAGGGAGGCACCTCAGAGAGCATCAATTCAGGCCTGGCATGACACGGACAACAGTCACAGCAGCCACTCTTCAAGCCACCCATGGAGCCTATGGTAGACCAGAGCACCAGGAGCCCAGTGACCTGTGTCCCCAGAATTGCACCTTCCTGGGGTCCCCTCCTGTGCTGACGTGGGACAGACCAGGCTGCTTGCTTTGCTCAGAGGGACGCAGGCAGGCAAGAGCAAGCAAAGGCTGTCCCGTCTCTCTGAACACTCGCTCTTGGGATGCTGCCTGGAGACTCCCGGCTATCAGGGAACCCAAGGTTCAGAGAAAAGTCAGGAAGCCACATAGGCAGAGCCATCCCAAATGCCCAAGCCCAGGCAACCCAGTGGTGGCTGCACCGGCCTAAATGAAGCGGACAGTGACAAGGATGACCAACCTATCCTGGTCCACTGGGACTCAGAAATTTGGATACTAAAAAGTCTCAGTTTCCAGAAATACCACCACATCTCCATCCTATCACCCTACTGAGCACAGATGGGACAGAAAAGCCAATTCATCAGCCTCCAGAATGGAGAGGAAGCCGTTGTTTACACCTCCATCATTAGGGTGTTTTGTTACACAGCAGTAGGTAATTGAAACAAGTCCTGGGCTCAGCCTCAATGTAAGAATTTTCAATCTACACAACAGTCCTGGGAGAGGGCTTTAGTACCCAACAAGGGATGAAAGGGAAGCTCAGACTGGTCAAGGGATAATACAAGGTCAAGCCTGAAGGAAGCGATACACAGATAGCTCGGGGTGGCCGGGTAGCTCACGTGTCC
Organism: Tympanoctomys barrerae; assembly: GCA_002564285.1. Taxonomy (NCBI): domain Eukaryota; kingdom Metazoa; phylum Chordata; class Mammalia; order Rodentia; family Octodontidae; genus Tympanoctomys; species Tympanoctomys barrerae. Next base: position 2,660 of record NDGN011480039.1, read on the forward strand.
ACGGGTCAGTCGGGCAGCTCTGGTTATGCCTGGGCCTCTGCATCTGCGGATGGTTGATTGGCTTATCTGGGCTGGCTTCAGTTAGGTGATCAGCCTGCTGTGTCCCTTGAAAGAGGCAACCATGCAGGGCACGCTGTGGCCCTTGCAAGGCTTAATGCACTCGAACTGGCCTGTCCTCACCGCCACATTCTCCTGTCCAGGTATAAATACTGAGAGATCAGTGGCTGCCTACAGACTAAGTAGCTCTCAAGAGGATAGAAGAGGACTCAGGTGAAGACTGAAGCCTTAGGGTTGTTAATTCAATCAGTTACCCCAATAGAGTCTTTGCCGTGTCACTAGGTAGGGCTCTGGATGTCATATTTGTTATCGTTTATTTCTTGAACTCTTCCTTTAATTTAAACGCACTCTATTTGTCATGAGTGAACTACGCCAGTAACATAGACCAGGCATGTTTGTGTCTTTCCACGATGTCTGAATTTATTGAATGACAATAAATTCACAAGCTACTCTAACTTCATCAGCCTTATCAGGCCAAGTACTCAGAGCTCACTCCGTAGCCAGTGGACCGGGCAATCACACGTTCTTTTATTCCAGTCTTAAATAGTAATGTCTATTCTGTCACTCAAGAGGCTGGACGTGGTAGCACAGGCTTGCAACCTCAGCACTCAGGAGGCTAAGACAGGAGGGCTACTCTGAGACCAAGGCGAGCCTGGGTTACTTTGTGAGTTCGAGGCCAACTCGAACTATATAGTGAGATCCTGTCTCAAAGAAAAGCAACCCATATCACTCAAGTTACACATCATACTTTTACACAGTAATATACAGGCTACACAGCAGCTGGAAAAGGGTTAGCAGGAGCCTTGGGATTCTAAAAGGAGAACCAGAAATGAAGACAGGGTCCTTAGAGATGTGGGAAGTGACCTCAGAGGTCTGGGTGAGGTTCTAGGCCTCAGCGCTGGCCAAAGCCTGAGTTTTGACAGCAGACACTTGGAGTGGGCTGTGTGGAGCAGGAGCTGGAGCCCTCAACCTGTCCACTGGGTGATGCTCAGGGTCACCTCCGTGAGGCCACAGCGTTGGGTGTCCCTCCTTTTGTATGATTCAGGGTTGTAGCCATTGCTGGCCTGGCTGTCTACTGTAATTTAGGTATGAATGTGTCCATGTGTTCTCAATGTAACTGATAAGTTCCTAGGTGGCAGTTTTTTCTGAGCACTATTAATTTCTCTATCGGTGCATACCTTATGATCCTGCTGTGGAGCTGGGAGTTGGTTTTGTCCGTAAGTCTGGAGTGTCCGACACCTGGGGCTTATCCATTTGCCCCATCAAGTTCCCGAGTTATCCTGCCATAATACTTGCTCTCAAAGCAGATCAAACTTCTGTTTTATAAATTGGAATCACTCGGGGCAAAGCTCCTGTCCTGCACAATGCCTGCTGTATGCTATCATCCATCTGTGTAGCTCGGTGATGGAAGCTGAGCCGGAAGAGTAAGCAACTGGCCCGAGGTCACGCAGCACAGTGAGGCTGCTATGTGTTACCCCAAAGTCTGCGCCCTTAGCCCCAGAGCTGCCCCTGGCTGCTATGCCCCTTTCTGGCCCTCGTATCCCAGAGGAGGAGGCCGGGCTCTCTGGAAGGTGCCAAGGGAGTCCGAAGCTCATTTCTTCCCCAGCCAGAAGTTTCTGCTGATACAGCGGGAAGCCTCGCTCGAAGAGATGAAAGTCCCTTTGCTGGATGAGGCGGTCTGCTGACAAAGGCTGGGCTTCTTTTGGAGTCGGTCCTCTGGGAGCGGAGCAGGTGGGAGCCACGGGTGGTGGAGGGGAGGCTGCAGCATGAGCAGCCGGCAGGGCCCGGTCAGGTGGGGCATCCACGAACGAGCCTCCTCTGCACCAACCCAGCAGGACCCAAGCCAGCATGGGGTTTAGGAGACCTGAGCCGCCCAGGAACTGGAAATGATCAGGACAACAGCTTCCAGATCGGTGGGGAAACTGAGGCCCAGAGAGGAGCAGAGACTGCAGCAAGATACACAGCCTCCATCTGGAGCCTGAGTAGCCCCTGCTGGGGACCCAGCTCATCTTTGGTCTGGCTGGGGTCACCCTCAGGGCTCCCACAGAGAAGGCCCCTAAAAAGCCAAGGATCTTCTGGGTCTCACTGTCCCAGGGGAGCCTGGGGACACCGAACTGTTTTTCTGTTTTCTTCAAGGAGATTCAGCTGGGCACATGCAGATCGGTAAACACCATTTATTACTCTGCTCCCGGGGCTCCATTTCCAGCCACAGATATAAGCTTATCACAGCCGAGGAGCTGAGGGGAGAGGCAGCACAGAGCCCCTCCGGTGATAAGGCTTGGGGCTCCCAGGGCCCTTCCCAGCACCAAGGCCAGGCTCAGCATCTGCATATGGCACTTCACTGAGTGCAGCTCCTCAGAGACCCCAGGAGTGTAGAGGACAGCGAGGACACTTGCCCTGATGCCCAGGGTGACCTTGAGCAAGTCCAGTGACCTTGCTGGACTCCCTCCCAGAAAGGATATGGGCAAAATTAGGGGTCTTGAAAATATAATCCTTGGGACCCCAGATTCCTTACAGTGACTCTGAGGACTTGCTAGGCAAGGAAGGAGAAGTGTGCCTTGGTCCCCCACCCCAGCTGCTACCAGACCAGATTGGCTTTGATCCACGTGAAGTGCTGGGAGTCCATGTAAGATGTTATGGTGTTGTTTCAACAAAGGATTTGACTACTTTAAAGGAATCCTGAGACAGATGAGCCGTGTGTGTCCTTCAAGGAGGCTGAGGGTGGTAAGGCCAGCAGCGCAGGGAGCAGAGCCTGGGGGCTGCACGGAGGTGGGGCTGGGAGTCAGGACTAAGGAGGCCACAGCCCTGCTTGGCACGGCTCCCTGCATCCACCCCCTTCCCACCTCCCTGGTCTCTGCCTCCCTCACAGCCACCAGGGCAGGGAAAGGGAAGCTCATCCCTGGTCCAGTGTGTGCTTTGGGACAAAGCCCTTATTCTCTCAGTCTCGAGCTCTGTCCAGCCTGGAGATTGGGAATCACAGTGCTTCCTCCCGCTCCACAGCCACGCAGGCACGGGTGGGCACACTTCCTGAGCCTCCTGTGTGCTCCATCCTAACCTCTCCACCCGAACTTCGTCAGCTCCTCACTGTGCCCAGGGGGGATGCTCAGAGACTTGAGTCTCCCACCCAAGGTCACACCGCCGGGAGATGGCTGCTCCTCAAACTGTCTGACATGCCTCCTTGCCCTCCTCTGATTTGGTCCTTCCTTGCTGGGTGATGACCCGACACCTCTGCCCTGGTGAAGGGCTGTGAAAGAGGCCGATCTTGGCCTCTGTCTCTCCCCCAGAGTTTGGCCCACTAGGGGCAGGGCAGGTCTTCTAGACTCTCTCAGAAGTCTAAAGCAGGCCTTGCCTGAAACCTTTCTTGTCTCCTCCGCATGTGTTGGCTTAGTCTGCTCAACAGTAGTGTCTTTTCCCTGCCCCTGGAGGCTTCACAGTCTGGATCAAGGGGCCGCACTGATGAGGGCCTTCTTGCTGTGACCTCCAGGAAGGTGACTCAAGGGCCAATGAGCTTGCTAGAGAAAGGGGGGAAATGAGGCGGAGATTTAGCATCAGAAACCCGCTCTTTGCCACGGAATACCTTCTTGAGGGACACTCTCATGACACATGTCCCCTCCCAGCTAATGACAACATTCAAGAGGGTGAAACCTCTGATCCTCTTGGAAGGTCCCACCTTTAAAACTCCCACAGCACTGATTCCATCTCAACACATGTCTGGAAGGGACGCTCACCATAGCCACGCCCAGCACGCAGAATCTGGCCAGGGCTCTTGGCCCAGGAGACATTCAGTGGGTCCCTCCTCCCGTAGATAGCTGGGCGTGGCCACATGGCTCCATCGGGACATGGTTACCTGATGGCTGGCAACAGGTCCTCGGGGACCCCAGGAGAACCCCTGAAAGCCACCCAGGAGTCAGCACCAAGGGGGCGTCTCTAAGGAGGGCTGCTTCCCAGACTAGATTTGTTCCTCTGAACACAGATGTGCGACAAGGCTTGGTGCAGATAATTTATTTGGGACTTGATCCTGGGGACCAGTGGAATAGGAGGCTGAGGAGGCAAGAGAGTAATAACCACCTTCTCGGGGCTTTGTGAAAATTATAACCCATGGAAAGTACTTTAAAGCTCTGAGCTGATAATAAGCCCTTAATAGATTCTCACTAGTTTCCTTATGGAGTTGTTGCTGGCGATTTTTATCACAGCTGCCTCCCATGTCTGACGTGAGCTCTTGGGGGGATAAGGCAGCCGCCAGTAACCTTGTGTCTAGCAGGACCACTATTCTGGCGCTTCATTGTCCCTGTGAGTCCTGCTTTGTCTCTTTGACCCAGGGGCAGGACTGGGACTCCCCGTGCTTTGCTGAGGGTGAAAGAGCCCACGGCTATGCAGCCATCAACTGTCAGAATAGGCAGAAGAGGAATGTGAGGTCCATTTGCGGACTGGTGGAGGCAGCTCCAGGGCCACAGGGGCCTGTGGAGCCCTGTTGTGTCCAAGGCCAGAGCTCAGGCTCCCTGATCAGACCTCAGAGTTGGCCTGTGATGGTGAGAGGCAGCTGCTTGCATCACCCCTCTGGTGAGGTGACAGCGCCCCAGGGCAGGTGGGCTGAGGCTTACTGGCAGCTTCCCCATATGATTAAGGCTGTGAACCAGCAAGAAACCTCTACTCTTGTACATGCTATGAGTACATGGAGGGGGTTGGAGCTGAGAAGGCCTGGAAGGATCTGGAACATTCCAGAAATGGAAGATGAAGAAATTTTATTCTCCTCAGACACCAGGAAATAGGCATCCCAACAGGCTCAGAGAGGTGGAGCAGCTTGTCTGAGGACCCATAGTGGAACTCGGAAGCCTGAGAGACTCGGAACCTGCACCCAGAACTGTACCAGGAACCTTCTTCTTGGGGTCTTGGGGTGCTGCACTCACAGTATTTGGCCTTCACATCTGTCACCAGGCGGAGGTAGGAACCCTGGTCCTTGTGGGCACCTCCCACAAGGACCTGGTGCCCACAATATGGAGGTGGAAGACGATGATGTCACCCAGACAAGAAGGTCAGATCCCAGGCCTGCCCCACCTACTGGTCTCCTCAGGAAACTCTGACCTTTATCGTATATGGCCTCCAGGGAGCTGAGCTCAGAGGAGAAGCCAGGTGCCTCCTTCTCAGAGGCCAGTGGCTGCAGAGGTGAGAATTTACAAGCACCTTGGGACAGCAGGGAAACATCTCTGCAGACACCCAGTGGCTCTGAAAGCAATTTAGCTTTTATTTTCCTTCCTCTCCTGGCCTTCCTTTCTCTCCCCGCAGCTATCGATCCACCATGGCCATGTCCATTCCTCCCAACACTCTGGTGCTGGCTCAGTCACACAGCCACTCGGCTCCCAGGCCCCTATGTGATGGCCGAACCATTCAGGACTGACCGTGGCTGGCTCCTGGCAGCCCCCAGAAACACTGGATTCTCTTCTCTACCCAAGGCCTGCATAGTCTCTTGATCCCCATCCACAAAGACCCTCGAAGGGCCTGTGCTTCTGGTCTCCCCTCCCTGCCTTCCCAGAAGACAGGGCCAATTGCTCAGGTAGAAACCACTCCTCCAAGCCTGTTCCCAGCCCGGTCTCAGGGCTCTGTGAATGGTTGTTGAGTGACTCAAAAAACCAACGAGGAAAATCAGCGTCCAGCAATCTGCGGTCTGGAACCCCTCTGGGAGGACTGCCTTGAGCCTGCACTGGGGGGGGCGGGGGGATGGGGGCTTCCAAAAGGCACTGCATATGCCTCTGGGCAAGTGTCGTGACTTCTCTGTGCCTCTCTGTCTTCATCTGTAAAACAATAACCATAACTTAGGCCCCACCAGGAGCAGTGTGAGGCGTCAGCCTATTGGCCACAGTAGGCCTGGGGCGATGCCACACTTTGTACAGACCTGAGCCCTTCCTGTTGAGCCGCTCATGTTAGCAGTCTCAAGCATCACGTGGTAGCATCTCCCTGACTTGCCTGTCTGTTGCCACCTGCCTGTGAAGGCATCGCACATGCAGTGAGAGGGTCCACAGCCCTCCACATCCCCAAGTGTCCCCACCTGCTGACCGTGGCTTCCCCTCCCACGGCTGCACCTGCCACTGTTCTCTGAGGCTGCCCTCCGGTTACTGGAGCCTCCTGGTCCCCACCTGCAGAGAAGGGGCTGCCTGGGAGTCCACCACCTGGCCAATAACAGACAATTTGGAGAGTTGGCACCAACTGGGAGGTAGAACAAGGTCCAGGGACCCCTGCAACCTGGCTGAGGCCACCCTCAGTAGGATTTTACCTGAAATCATCCCTGATAAGCTGCTCTATCCATGACTGCTGGGGCCTCCTTGCTTCTTAAGAAGCTAGATCGCACCTACATCCCAGTGTCCATCCAGCCACCTGAGGCAGTGGCTGACGTTCGCTCACCTCGCTCTAAGCCCAGCTGTCCCCACACATGGAGCGCTGGGTCCACGTGAGTGAACTACTGAACCTAGTGATGGCATCAGGTCTGAGACTGGGAAGGCAGCCAAGAACAGGATTCTGAGGGGGCAGGATAGAGGCCAAGGCCACCAGTCCCCCCCCACCAGGCCCGCCCCATCCATGCCCAGCCCATCACTTCCCCCTCAGAGGGGCCATCTGCGGCCATAAATGTTCAGTGGAGCGTGTGGTCTTTACTATCCAAGCCTGGAGCATAAACACGCTTGTAAAATTTAAAGGCAAACCGGGCCGGGTTCCCAGGGGCAGCCCCAGTGACGTTACGTATGGAAGGGGGAGGAGGCGGGTCGTGACCACGCTAAGGCCAGAGTAGAAAGAAGGGGTCATCTGGGCCCAGCAGAAGGCTGCCCCTGTCTGTCTGTTTGTGATCACTTGGGCTGCAATGCTGAAATGAAAGTCGGCCCTGTCTGGGCCACACCGTTGGGCAAGGACATTAGATATCTTGTCCCATCCAAACAGAATCAGTCTTCCTGCCTGCTGTGGGGCAGGAGACCCAACCTGGGACGGCACAAGACAAAGCCCTGGCCGTCCTGGACCCTCATTCTAGAGGGGAAACCCCAACAAAGAAACAAAGAAATCATTCTTTGGCACTGAGCAGGGCTAGAAAGACGGGAGTGGGAAACCAGCCTGCTTCACGTGGGGATCGCAAGGAATGGCACCCCAACGAAGCCTCACCACCCCACTACTCTCAGCTGCTGCCATGGGCCATGGCTCATCAACAAGCAGCGCAGGCTGCTTCCCGGTCCCTGTACCACAAACCCAGCAGCTGTTGCTGATCCGCTGGACCTGCTGCAGCCTCCCTCCCCTTGGGAGCTGCTCAAACCAGCCCAGCTTTCCATGAGAGGCATTGTGAATCAAGTGTGCGCTCCGGAGCCACAGCCCTGGGTTCAAAACCCACTTCGCCACTTACTAGCTGTGCACTTCTGGAAAGATAATTCAATTCCCTGAGTTTCAACTCTGGCCCTGTAAAATGGAGGGGAACACACAGCACTTTGTAGGATTCAATGAGGAGGGAGGGGGCGGCACATCCCAAGCCCACCATAAGGGTGGTGATTATTGCTGAGTTTATGATTGTGGTTCTCTGTTTACTGTTACTGGAGATGGCCCTGCAGCTCACATGAGCAGATCCAGCAGGTTAGAAGTAGGGGTGAAGGCAGAGAGTGGGGGGCTCTGGGGATTCATGCTGCAGCGTCTGGCTGAGACAGGAAGAAAGGCAGTCAGTCCAACAGAGACGGAGGCTGCCGTGCTGGGAAAGGGGAGGTAGTGCCCTCCGGCTCTGCATGCCTGCTAGGAAGGACCCTGGTTTGCAAGATGAAGGGTAAGCAGAGTTGGAGAGCTGGGATCTGCTGGGCCAGGGCCAAATCCAGACTTCAGCCAGGTAGGGGCAGTGTGAATCTGGCCAGAGCGTTTCGGCCTCCTGCTCCCCTGATGGCATCTGTGGCCAGGTGGGAGCAGCCTGCAATCCTACCTCCCAGCTCTTTGCAAAGACCAAGGGAGTCAGGGCAAGAAGTCGGGTCTCACTTAACTCAAGGTAGTGATGGGAGAATGGAGAGAATCCGATTTTCAGATTGAGTGAACTGAAGATGCAAGATTTTACGATTTCTTAGTGTCTGCAAGTACAGCGCTGAATTCTCCCTAGACCGCTGGCTCTGTGGGACCAAGACATGGTCTGATTGCTTCAGGTTCCACTCTAGTGTTAGCATCCAGGGGCTGTCATATAGAAGGTGAGGGGTATCTGTGTGTGCATGTGTGTGTGCACATAGGTGTGTGTGTGTGTGTGTGCACGTGTGCGCACACGCGCCCAGGAGTGTATGCAAGAATGTGCTGGAGGAATGGATGAATCAATGAATGGATGAACAAAAACAACCATTCTCTGTCCAGTTGCCCAAACCAGAGACAAGGACGCCGCCACTGCCTCTGCCTGTCCCCCTCTGCCACTCCCCTATCCCATGCCTCGCTGGTGCCCGGTGCAGACAGCCACCTCAGCCACTCCGCCACCTCACTCACCTCCCAACCCCAGTGTAACAGTCTTGTTTGCAGAAAGGAAGGAAGTTCATTAACCAAATTGGGGGCATTCTGCAGCAGGATCCAGTCATCCGCAGGCACAGAAGAAAGTCTTATCTAGGTCACAAAATTAATGAAGAGGAACTCAGCACAAAGGAGCCATGCTGATAGACGGAGGCCCTGCAGGCACCACACACCTTCCTTCCCTAGGAGTCCTGGGTGCTGGGCAGGCAGCCGGTGGAGCTGGGCCTCAGCAGGGGCTGGGCCAAGTGGCCAGCGGCGTCACACACAGCCCCGGATGGTGGCGCAGCGGGAAGCTCTCAGCAGCCGCGGTCATGCTCTGACACCTCCACTTCCCCTCTTGCCCGGGACACTTGGCACCTGAGTCCAGCCACTCCTGCCTCGTTAAGCAGCCAGCACAGGGCCCTGGGACATGTCTTAATTAGGTGACCACACTGGCTGGCGTAAATTAATTTGATAAAGGTAATGAAGTTCAGCAGAGCAGAGCTGACCGTGCTTCTACGAGCAGCTGCCGTGAGGCCTGAGCTCTGGAGCTGGGCAGAGGAGAAGGGGTGTGTGTGGCCGGGCCTCCCGTACACGCTGCCTCTCTGCTGCCATCCACGAGCCTTTCATCTTCTGGTGGCTGAAGGACCCGGGGGTGCATCTTGCCCTCAAGATCTCCGGAAGCGAGCTCAGCCACGTGCCAGGAGAGTCGAGTCGCCGACTTCCAGGAACTTGTTTCCTCAGTGCCTCCTAGCGCTGATTCAAGAAAATGATACACACAGAGCACTTGACACGTGCCTGGAGTGATCAGTGACCCCTCCATAAGCTGCAGCAGCCATTTTTATTACAAATGCCAAACAATGGACCCCCAACCTCACTCCCTAAAACTTGGGTGGCCCTTTTGGCTAAAGGATTCACCCTTGATTCCACAAGCCCTCTCTCATCGAGGACCTCCTGCTTCTACTGAGACTCAAAGGGTTAAAAACCTGGCCAAGATCACATCTCCAATAAGTAGTGGATGTAGGATTTGAACCCAGTTCTTGGGCCTCCCCCTCAAAGGAAAGCCCATTGGAAGCCTGGACAAGTGGGTGGGCAGAGCCGGCAGAATTCAGACTGTTTTGTCTTCCTTCTGATTCTCAGCTGCTGCAAGCACGATGGCTGCTGGACAGTTAGCTCTGCCTTTACTCTGGCCATGTACCAGGTCCAGCTGGGGGAGATGGGAAGATTGTCAGATGAGGGGGTGTCAGGAGTCCTGGGGTTTGAGCGCTGCTCAGTCACAACTGCCTGTGGTACCTTAGCAAGTCGCGTCTTCATGATGTCTGTGTTCCTACCTGCAAAGCAGACTCAGAATTCCAACTCTGAACACCTCCGCAGCCTGACAGACCCTCCACTGAGCCACCTGGTCTTAGGTTTGAGGAACATGAAATTTCTCACCAACAACCCTAGATCCCTGGCACAAGAGAAGGCTGGCACATCGGAACCACCAGCACTCTGTGCCCTCAGAGACCAGCAAGAAGGACTAAGGGGAGACAGCAGGCAGTGTCACAGCAAGGAAGGACCCTGAAGGTTGAAGTTCTCCTTGGGACATAAAATCCCAGAGTCGGGAGTGTGGTGGCGGCTCTCAGCCAAGAATAACAGCGAAGGTACTAAGCGCTTCCCTTGCTGTAATCTAGAGACAAGTGCTGGGTGTCTAATTAGCAGAATATTAGATAATTGGTGTAATCGGGTACAATTCCCTTTCTGACAGCCTCGGCTGCAGTGTCCTATTTCAAGCTTGAGCTGCTGGTAGCGTCGGGCTGACAATTGTAATAGTGAGAATGAAAAATCAAATCGGAGTCATTGGAGGCCCCTATTAAATTGATTTAGAGCAGGAGAAATTAATGGGATTCCCTTACCTCCTGTGCTCCATCTGCCTCCCTATGCCCCAGAGCAGAGTTGTCCCATGGAGAGAGGGCACTGGTGGCCTCCTCGGTCCGGGGCTGCAATCCTTGGCCTCTGACCTGCTCCCGCCTGCAAAGCAACCCCGGGGAGCTGCCTCCCTGGAAGACCAGCTGTGAAAGGTCAGCACAAGAAGAAGGTGAAGTGGGGTTCCCGTGAAGTAGATCCCTGTAGTTCAAGCAATACAAATCAACTCAAACTTTAAAAAAAAAGAAGAACATTTATTGGCTCACGCAGCTGGCAAGTCCAGAGGAAGTGCTGTCTCAGACAGGCCAAGAACCCAAAGCTGTCACCATCACCCCTGCTGTCCCTGGCCTAGCCTCCTTTACTCCGAGGGGCTGGGATTGCCCTGTACTGAGCTGGGATAAGGTGAAGGTGGGGAACACAATCACACAGAGTCAGTGTGTACAGCAGCCAGTGTATGGGTCCACAGAGAAACAGAGATCCTCTCACACCAGAGTTAATACATAAAAGCCAAGAAAGCACCCTGATTGGCTCATCTTGGGTCACGTACCTCTCTGAACCAATCTCCGCTGCCAATGTTGAGTGGTCTACACCATTAGACTTGGGGGATCCCACATCCTCTCCTGTAGCCCAAGGCCCAGCTCAGGGAATTTTAGGGTTGGTAACTCCACTAGAGGAGCAGAGAGGACCCCAAAGGATGCTTTTACTTCAGAAAGAGGTGAAGGCATGTGAAACACAGAACCCACCACTGCAAAACAGCCTCTTGCAGTAACAGCCTCTATTGTGGCCCCTCATGAGTCTGAGGGTTGACAGGGCTCAGGGAGTGGTTCTTCTGCTCAACATGACGTCACCTGGATCTACAGTCATCCGGCCGCTCGGTCAGGCACCTGTGTCTGAGATGGCCCAGCGACGCACCTGGTGTGACTGGCCATGCTGTCAGGTCTCTCAGACTCCATGGGAGAGAGAGGCAGAGGGGGACCATGGCCCCCGGGGCACGTGGCACTGCCACAAGGGGTAATCTTCAATCTCTTTAAGCAAGGCAGAAGTCTCTGAAATAAGTGGACCTGTGTTAGGTCAGCCACACGGCCTTGGTTAGCCTGCTTTGGCTTGCTTCGCTTCAGTTTGTGGCACTGACAACAGCTACCTTTTTCCCTAAGGAGGCAGGGAGCTGACATGCATGTAGGCGCATAGCAGGAACTGCCTAGTCAGGTCTCGCCACCACTTACATGGTTGGCAACTGTGCCAAGATCTACACGCGACAGTTGGGGACCCTGCCGTGGGGCTTCATCTCAGCTTCTCTAGCTCCTTTGCACTCTTTCCTCTGTCCCGAGTCCACAAGAAGAGAGCCAGCTCAGGCTACCCACGCCCATGAGCTTCTTCTCCTTTGCCTGCAGGGATCAGCCACCCTCAGGAACTCAACACGTTGACTTCATTTTACACGCTTTGAGTTCCGGCCTCTTGAGCCTCACCACCCAGAGAAATATGCAAATGAATGCAAATGAGGTCCTGATTTATGCAAAGTGGCCTATAAATGCATGTCCCTGGATTTGCCAGAGAAAAAACCTTGTCACCTAACTGAGCAGAAATAACAGGAGAAAGAGACAGAGTCTCGCCCTCAGAGTTGGGCTCAGACCAGAAAGAACTCAGGACACCTGGAGTGGGGCAGAGGGTTCTCTGGTCACCCTGGGTCACAGTCTCTAGTCCCTGAGCCAAGAACCCCAGAGCCCTGCCTTTGATGGCAGAGTCCAGCGCCAGAGATGCGCCCCTCCTCAGCAGCTCAGGGCTCCTGGCCTCTCAGAAGGACCCTCAAAGGAAATGCTTTGAGGTGGGCTCAGCCCACCCACCAATCTGGCCCCACCCACCCACAACCTGAGCTCACCACAGGTCATAGTTACTGAAATTATCACCCCCTGGAGCAGCGTCATCCAGCTCCACCCTCTGCCAGCCTTGTGCTGAGCACTGGGTACCCATCATCCGCTTTCATCCTGGCAAAACTGGGATAAGCACTGTTAGCACATCTTACAGAGGGGAAAACTGAGGCCTGGAGGGATCCTCAAGCCACATTCTCTTCCTGATCAGCTAGGGCTCTGTGTCACCTGGTAACGTAGGGCCCAGCTGTTTGCAACAACCATGGGTCTCCTGCAGATGTCTCTATATTCCGGTCAAGGCTGGAGGCGGAGGGTTTGCAAGCAGGCCACACCTTGTGTTGGCTCCCGGTGTCCTTGGGCAGCAAAGCGGACAGTGTAGAGCCTGTGGTTGAGGATAGAGGCCTCTGGAGTGCAGGGTGCAGGGTCTGGTCACTGAGCATGCAATCCTGGGTCCTTGGCTGTGCTATATGGCCCTGACAAGTGACTTCACCTCCCTGACCTCAGTTTCCTCTGTAAAGTGGGGGCAATCGCGGAGCCTCCTTCTAGGAGTGACAAAAATGGGACACAGAATCAAGGGCTAAGGCACTTAAGCCTAGTGTCTGGATTGAAATGCATTCAGAGTTAGGCATGATGGTACGTGCCTGTAATTGCAGCACTCGGGAGGCTGAGTCAAGAGGATAATCGTGAGTTCAAGGACAGCCTGGGCTACAAAGCAAGACGCT
>NDGN011480042.1:0-14828 GCA_002564285.1 Tympanoctomys barrerae
AGGAAGAGCCACCACCTCTTCTGATGGCCTCTCTGCCACCCCCGCCTCCCCCGCCCACTGCTCAGCGGTCTCCTCCCTGCTTGGCTCCCGCCTCCTGGAGCCCCCTCCCCCACCGTCCCGCCCTCGCTCCTCCTGTTCCTCTCCCACCATTCATTAAGCACTCTGAGCTCTCCTTAACCTCCCCCCCTTCAAGATTAAAGATCACGCCTGGCACCCAGCTAGTGGCTTCTAATCCACCCTCCAATAAAAGGACCCACAACCCTGGGAAAGAAGGCAGCTACAGGACTGGAAACTCAAGGTGAGCCTGGAGCCCTCATAGGCAGGAGGGCTTAAGGACAAGCCGCGCTGACAGGGCAGGTCAAGGTGACGCCGAGAAACGCTGCCAGTGGCCAGATGCTGGGACCACTGACGACAGATTTTTTTCAGTACCAGGGCAGAATAAGTATTGTTGGATTATAATTGAAATGAAAAACAAACATACACGAGACTATTATAAATACTTGATTTAATAAACTAATCCATGGAAGAAAAGAGACCAATGCCCTATGCAGGAGAATCCCAAGTAATTCATGTAGATTATTTGCTATTGTTGCTGTGTTGTTTCCCTGTGTAGCCCAGGCTGGCCTCGAACTCTCAGCAATCCTCTTGCCTCAGCCTCCCAGGTGCTGGGATGACAGGTGTGCGCCATCACACCCGGCAGTTGATGCCGATTCTTGACCTTAAAGCGCGGGAGCACAGACCTTCCCTCCAAAGCCTGTAGGCAGGGGAAGAAACGGAGGGAGTCACTCCCGCCCCAGGTGGTCAGCGTCAGGGCCCGGAGTCACGCTGCTGGTGTGGACCGCACGCGTGCTCAGAATGGCACTTCAGCCAGTGGCACTGGTGGCACTGGTGACACAAGCCTGTGATGCCAGCACTCTGCGAGACTGTGGCAGCAGGATGGCAAATGACTTAGCAAGACCCTGTCCCAAAGAAAAAGGTCAGAGAGTGGAGCTCGGCGCGAAGGCCCCAGTACCACACACACACGACCTTCTTTCATTACAAATGCCATCCCTTGAGGGGTCCACGCCTGTCATCCTGCAAGTTTGAGACCAACCTGGGCTCCGGAGTGAGCTCAAGGCCAGCCTGTTTATTACCTGTGAACTCTCTAGACTCTAGGGTCCTGAAGGGGCTCTGTCCCTTCAACGCTGTGTCCCCAGCGCCTAGAACTGTCTGACAATAAAACACGCTCCATACATATTTGTTGAATGACACATTTCCAAAGATAGTGACTGTTAGTTTTTCCAGCTTTTTACCCTGAGCCTAAATACATTTACTACTGTTTAAAAATAAACACAAGAATACAATGTCCTGCTTACCTGTCCTCTTCACTTAATAGGTCCTGATTACTTTTCCTCCCTGTTGAGTCCTTTCGGGGCACCCTGCCCTCCGACCTCGGATCCCGCCAGGCCAGCGAGGAAGTGGCTGGCAAGATGTGGCGCGTGCGCAGTGGGGAGCACCACGCTTGCGGGGGCCGGGGGTGGGGGGTGCCCACGGTCTTGGCCCAAGTGCTCTGGGGCGCCGAGCCGCTACGAGGGGCCTTCAGGGACCCAGGATGCTTTCCGGCCCTGGAGGGCAGGCGGGGCAGGCATCTGCTTTCCAGTCCAGCCACTGGGCCACTGGCCGGCGCAGGGACACGGTGGGAACAAGAAAGATAGCTCAGGACGTCGGCCTGCCCAGGGGCTCGTCGCTGGAGGGGGGCGCCCCAGGCCTGGGAATGCACTTGAGGCCGCGTGGGCGGCGGGCGGCGAGCAGCGTGCAAGCTGGCACGCATGTGCACGCGGGTGGGTGCGCACTTGGGCCGGCGCTTTGGTTTCTGGAAGGTTCTGGTGAGCTGTGCGCATGCTCGGCCGGAGCCTGTGCACCTTCCGAGTGGGCGCGTGCTTGGGTGCGCCCACGTGGCGTGTGTGAGCGCGCGTGCGTGTCCTTGGCCCCGGGGCGAGGCGTGTGCACTCAGGCGCATGTGCCAGGTCAGGCTGTGAGGTCACGGCGTGGCCTTGGGCGCACCTGTCAGCAACGCCTGCCCCGCCCCACGTCCTGTTGGCGCAGGTGAGGGGCCTCCCACGCCTCGACTTCCTCATCCTGCTCTTCAGTTTTCCTGGTGGTGCCTCAGACAGCCCTGCCCGAGATCCCCAGCCTGGCGACGTCCTGAGGAGAGCTTTTGTTCTCCCTTCCCATATTCTGAGATAGGGTCTCGCTGTAAAGCTCCAAGATGACCTGCAGCTCACTTTGTAGCCCAGACTAGCTTCAAACTCGCAGCGATCCTCCTGCCTCAGCCTCTTGAGTGCTGGGACTATAGATGTGTGCCGCGACACCCAGCCTCATCAGCACGTTTTAATCATCTTTATTTTTAAAGTTGTCTACACAGCCTGTCCCAGTGCTGCTGTCGCTCTCTCCTCCATCCAATTTTTCCTATCCATGAAAGCAGGAGGAAAACCTCTCTCAGCAGATCTCTGGGAGGAAGCTGAGGACATGGGCCTTAGGGCCAAGAAGGTGGCTGGGGAGTGAAGGGACCCCAAGCTGAGCCCCTCATGCCCCTCAGCTCCTGAGCCGCCTGCGCCCCAGCGTTACGCATGCAAGCGGTGCTGCCTGAGCCTGGGACGGGGCCTTGTCTCCCCCAAGCCTGGCCAGTATTTTGGGTTACATAAGCAGTAGCGTTAGAAGTCAGGACCAAAGCCAGGCATGGTGGCACAGAACTGTCATCTCAGCAGTCAGAGGCTGAGGCAGGAGGATCATTGTGAATTTGAGAGGAGCCTGGACTACAAAGTGAGCTCAAGGCCAGGCTGAGCTGTATAGTAAGACCCTATCTTAAAAAAAAAAAAAAAAAAAGGTAGTTGGAACACAGCCAGGACCTTGAGAGGTGAACTTCTCAGGTGGGAAGAAGGGGACAGATAGGGGCCAGGTGAGCTGGGCGTTGCAGAACCCTTTCCAAGTTTGGGCTTGGTGGCCCCCAGGTCGCCGATGAACCTGGCCCTGGCCAGCGCACAGGCCCACAGTGCAAGGCAGAGGCAGGATTTGAACTCAGGTTCCCCAACTGGTTGCGTGGGAATAAAGTGTCCCAGGGCAGTTCATGGTGTAGAGGTCTCCTCCTCGGGTGGCCCCGTGCAAGACTGTAGCAAGTAACAGGCATGCTTTGTGCGGGCCTGTAATCGCAGCCCTTGGAAGGCTGAGGCAGGAGGACACTGCGCGCGGGAGGCCAGCCTGAGCTACAGACTGAGATCCTGCTCCTCCCCCCCAAAAAGTGCAGGAAATAATAAACAGAAGCCACCCAAGCAGTTGCCGAGTGGAGAGAGAAAGGTCAACTGGCCTGGAGAGAATAAGGTGACGGCGGCGAGCAAGTGACAGATGAGTGTGAACGGAGGTCCCCGCTGGGAGGTGAGCGGGGAGGGTCCCTAGGCAGGCCCAACCCAGCCGGGGCATTTTACCCAGATCCTGCTCCAAAATAAAATGCAGCAGGGCAGGGGGTGTGGCGCAGAGAGAAAGGAAGGCCTGGGTCCAGTCCCCAGGCCCAAAAATAAATACACAAGGACCTAAGTATTGAAAAAGCCCAAAGCATCCCTCCCCAGAGAGCCCCCTGTGTTGGATGTAAGAGACAGGAGCTCCCTAGAGGGGAGGGGTCCCTGAGCCGCTGTGCCTGGCGTGCTCCTGTAGGGGGCACCTGAAGGCACAGGTACCCCCATGGGCCACCCAGAGAGCCCCAAAGACACCGAGGCTGGGGCTGCAGCTGTCGGCGGGGAGCTGGACTTCGCTTCCGGCTTCTTTCAGATCTTTTTTTTTTTTTCTTTTTGAGACAAAGTCTTGCTATACAGTTCAGGCTGGCCTAGAACTCACAGCGCTCCTCCTGCCTCAGCTTCCTCAGGGGTGGGATGGCAGACGCGTGTCACTACCCCTGGCTGAGAGCCACAGAAGCCTGGAGAGATAGAAGGGGGTGGGGTGGGCGGGGCCTTATAGTTCCAGGTACTCCGGGGCAGGAAAGGGGCGGTTCCTCATCTGTCAGTCACCTGTCACCTGTCCATCACATGCCTGTGCTTTTGCAGACTGATGTGTCACGGGGTGGGAGTGGGGTGCTTCAGGAGTGCTGTTGGGAGGCTGGCAGGGACCTGCCCCGGCGCGGCCCAAGGGAGAGCTGCCTGCTGTGCAAATCCCAGGTCCTCAACGCCCAGGGCAAAGCCAAATGGCATTTACACGCCACTAAACGATGGGGTGATTTGTTACAAAGTCATAGATTGAAAAGAAGGTTACAGAGCCGGTGTGGTGGCGCATGCCTGTAACCCCAGCTCTCCAGGAGGCTGAGGCAAGAAGGACGGCAAGCTCAAGGCCAACCTGGACGATGTGGCAGCGTAGCAAAACCCTGCCTCTAATATATATATTAGAGTGGGTGGGGTCAGGGCAGGCCTCCCGGAACAGGTAACATTGGGCTAGATCTGAAAGGTAAAGGGGTGACAGGTAAAGGGGACAGCGCAGGAAGGACTGGCTTGTGGCGGGGAGGGTTGAGGACCAGGCGCTGGGCGGAGCTCCTGGAGCTCAGACAGGAGAAGCGGCAGCAGCTGGGGGTCCAGGCAGGGAGAAATCCAGGGAGAGCAGGCAGCCCCCAGCTCACAGGAGGTGAGCTGGAAGGTGGGGAGACCTGCGGAGATTTTAGGGGATAAGAGCCTGGCTGGGGGTGCCTGGGCCAGGTCTGGGTCCTGGATTTCTTTCTTAGGTGACTGGCCCGGCATAGGCAACAGCAACTTAGAGGAGCGCCTTGGCTGGAACCCGGTACTTTCGCCCTGAGCTACAGTCTCAGCCTTTGTTGTATGTATTTGAACTTTGAGATAAATCTCACTAAGTTGCTTAGTTGTCCAGGCTTTGGGGTTCTCCCGCCAGAGGGCTGGGGTCACAGGTATGAGCTGCCAGGCCTGCCCCGTGCTTTGCAGCTTGGTGGCAGGTGCGGGTGGAGACACCAGGAGGCAGCCTGCGGTGGTCAGTGAGTGTCCACTCGGGTGGCTGCCGAGTCCAGGGACAGATGAGGAGGCAGCAGGCGGGGCGGGCTCCTGGAGGCGTAGGTGGAAAGCAGCTGTGATGACCAAGGACCGGGTGATCCCCGGCTGAGTCCCTGGGGTGTGTCCCAACAGAGAGGCCTGGAGAAGGCACAAGAGGAGAACAGAAACCCAGGGTCTGTCAGGTTCAGGTGGAGAAACACTCAGCCCGGGGCCCCTGTGTCATTCGAGCTCACCCTGAGGCCAGGGACTCAGCATTGTTCGGTCAGCACCTTCTGGGTGCCGGGCACTGGGTGGGTGCTGAGTAGGCGCGGGTGGACCGGACAAACACGACCTGGGTTTCACGGAGTAGGATCGGCGGCTTGATTCCTGTTTTCCAAAGGCTCAGAGAGAGTAAGGAGCTGGCCCGAGGTCAGGCAGTGGGGTGGGTGTCCCAGAGTTCGGCAGCACGGCAGGGGCCAAGGGCAGCAGAGCAGCACGTGGCCAGGCCCAGGGGCCCCCGCGGCAGCCTGGGCTGGAAGCAGGGCCCAGTGGAACAGGCTCTAGATGTCCTGCGGCCAGCCTGAGGTCTTCAGGGACGAGCAAGGCCCGGTCCAGCCTGAGTCCTCGCCACAGCAACAGCGGCTTGCGCTGTCTTCGTCTCCCTCCCTGTCTCTGTCTGTCTGTCTCTGTCTCTCTATCTCTCCGTCTCTCTGTCTTTGTCTCTGTCTTTGTCTCTGTCTCTCTGTCTTTGTCTCTGTCCCTCTGTCTCTCCCTCTCTATCTCTCCGTCTCTCCATCTCTCTGTCTCTCCATCTCTCTGTATCTGTCTCTGTCTGTCTCTGTCTCCCTCCCTCTCTCTGTCTCTGTCTCTCTATCTCTCCGTCTCTCAATGTCTGTCTCTCCATTTCTCCATCTCTCTGTCTCCCTCCCTGTCTCTGTCTCTCCATCTGTCCATCTCTCCATCTCTCTGTCTCTCTGTGTCCCGTCTCTCCCTCCCTGGCTCCGTCTCCGTCTCCGTGTCTCTCTGTCTCTGTCTCCGTCTCTCCCTCCCTGGCTCTGTCTCCGTCTCTCCGTCTCTCCCTCCCTGGCTCTGTCTCCGTCTCTCCGTCTCTCCCTCCCTGGCTCCGTCTCTGTCTCTCTCTCTGTCTCTGTCTCTATCTCTCCGTCTCTCCGTCTCTCCCTCCCTGGCTCCTTCTCCATCTCTCCGTCTCTCCACCTCTCCATCTCTCTGTCTCTCTGTCTCTGTCTCTCCATCTCTCTGTCTTTCTGTCTCCATCTGTGTCTCTCCACCTCTGGCTCTCTGAGCATCGGGACCCAGTGCTAAGTTCTCACAAAGTACTTAGTTGTTCAAGCTGGGCTCCGACTTACAGTTCTCCTGCCTCTGCCTCCCATGTCTAGTGCATCCCCAGGTGAGGAGCCTGGAGCGTCAGCAGCGTCCCCAGCAGTCTGAGAGCATAGGCCAGGTGAGCATCTGTGTCCCCACACATCTGTGTGTCCCCTGGGAGTGCCTGAGCCCTGGCTGCACCAGACAACGTGCAGCACCTCTCCCGAGGCCCCTGGGGCCTCCCCAGGGTTCAGGGCCTGAAGTGTCTCGAGGGTTCTCAGGCCCTGCCCAGGTCTGTGGGTCAGGCCCTGCAGAGACCCCAGTGCGCCGTGCGTACCGGAGGAAGCGGAGGCCTGACCCACACGTCAGGATCTCCAGGCAGCTGGAAATGACCAACATAATAAGACATCAATTTAAAGGTGCTTTTTAAAATAATAAAAGTCATACTCTGGTTTGTTAATTTCCAAAGGGTGGGTACTGTCATGCCCTGTCTGTGTGACGTGGGTGTTACCTCCCTGCCCCAGCATAGTCTCATCTATAAATTGGTGGTGAGAAAACACTCCCTCAAGGGGTGTGTTGTCACATGCCTGTAATCCCAGCACTGGGAGGCTGAGGCAGGAGGATCTCTGTGAGTTCGAGGCCAGCCTGGGCTCCATAGTGAGTTCCTAGCTCAAAAAACCAAAACCAAAAACAACAACAGAAACAAACAAGAGGCTGGGGTGATAGCGCAGTAGAATAAGCGCCTGGCAAGCATACGGTCATGAGTTCAATCCCCAGTACTGAAAAAAAAAAAAAAAAAAAGAGAAAAGATTTCAGGCCTCCTGGTATTCCTCTGTTTACCAAAAGGAAAGGGAAGCTTGGAAAGCAAGGCAAGGCTATTTGTCACCCACAGTGACACCTGCAAGATGTGACATTGGTTGGCCGAGCAGGTGGTGCACACCTATAATGGCAGGTACTCGGGAGGCTGAGGCAGGAAGATCTCCAATTTGAGGCCACCCTTAAGCAAGACCCTTTGTCAAAACACAGGTAGGAGGCCCTATGTTCCATGCCATTGTTTTAATGATTGGTGAGGTCAATCTCAAGGTCAACATGACCTCCTACTTTATAGGGAAGAGGTCAAGATTGTTTAGTTATCTGATGTTTGTAAAGTCCCTCTGTCACCTTTACCTGTCAGGGTCTTTTCCTTCCCGGTATGAAGCACAGACTTAGGAAACCCTCGCTCATGCAGGCAGGGGTGGGTGATGGATGGGCGGGTGTCCCTGGCCTCCCCGCTGCCACCTCCCTGAGGGCCCTGTGTGCGGGGAGGGAGGGGCTGCTCCTTCTGGCCTGGGTCTCTGCTGTCCTGGCTCGAACCAGATCAGCAGGCACATCAAACCTGGGCCTTGATGGGTCCAGTGATTCTTCGGGGCACAAGTGGGGCTGCGCACTGGCCGGGCCACCTTCTGGCAGGTAGGGAAGGATGGGGACCCTGGGGCAGAGGCCCATGTGGCCGGCGGGCAGCAAGCTCCGCAAGGCTCCAGTTGCTTCTCAGTCCCCTCCTGGGTCCGGGAGCTAGTGGGGTCCCCCAGGGTCTTCAGGACTCCTTCTGGCCAAAAAGCAGCAGGAGGCAGAAGCTCACGTGGTCAGCTTGTGGGCTGTGGGGGCCCCCAGGCTCGGGCCCTCCGGCTCCGGTGGAGCCCAGGCTGCACCCATCCAAGCAGGGTGACCATGGACCAGGGGTGGGGGCCCACCCCTCTCTGTCGGAGCCCCCACCCTGACTGGGGCTGACACAGAACACCACAGAGCCCCACCTTCTCCTGGCCCTGTCCCCACTTAGGTTTGCAGAGAATGCTGCAAGATAAAGCAGGCCAAAGGGCCTGGCCTCGCTGGTGCCCACAAACATCCTTGTCCCCAGCTGTACACAGCCACGACCCCTGGGCCTCAGGCTGCACAGAGGAGGGCAAAGGGCCACCGCACCCTGTGGCACAGCCCTAGGGCCTCTGGGTGCCATGTGCATTTGTCTGCCTTCCCCACCCCTTGCCAACCCGCCCAGCAGGCCCCACAGCCTTGGCAACATGTCGCAAAGTCCACACAAAGGGAGCCGGCGGCGCTGGCTGTCTGCTGCTCCTGCCCCGTGTCACCATGGCAATGCTGACATCAGCAGCTGGGGGATGCAGGTTCCGGGGCTGAGCGGAGGCGCCCCGGGGTTCATGCTGCAGCCGGGTGGGTGGGGCTGCCCTGGACCTGGGGTCACAACGCTGCCCGGTCCCCACCTTGCTAAGGGCTGTGGAGCTAAGCCTGGGCCTATCCGAGACGCCCCTCCTGCCCCATGCAACAGAGCCTGCGCCCTGAACCATGCCGGGGGAAGGGCTGTGGCCTCGGGGAATAGGTGGGTGGGAGATGGTGAAGACCGTGCAGAGGACTTGCAGGGAAAGTGGGTGGCAGCTCAAGCCCCTGGACTGCCCAGCCCCTTGATGGGAGCTCCAGGAGGGGCACAGATGCCAGGGAGGAGGGAGACCGCGGCGGCTGCAAGGAGCTTTTCTGGTCTCTCATGATCGGTTCAAAAATGCAGGTTCTTGAACGGGGCGTGAAGGCACAGGCCGGAATCCCAACACAAAGAGGCTGAGGCAGGAGGATCGCCCAGAGTGAGAGGCCAGCCAGGAAGCCCATGTGACTGGCCCATGTGCGTCCCCTGCATGGGGACGGACCCAGGATGTGACCTGGGTCCCCTCTGCCCAGAGCCCCACTGCACTGAGTCCTTAGCAGGAAATAAACAGGCAGAAGCCCAGGGCTGGGAGGGTGGGGCCGCCAGAGGTCAGCGCGGCTGTGTCCACCCACGGTGCCGGGCAGAGGGGGCTGGCAAAGGCCACACTGGTGTCCTCTGCTGCCGCCGCCGCCGCCCTGGCAGACCCAGGGTCACATCCCTCCCAGGGCCGTAAGTGGCTGCCCTTCCACCCTGCCCAGGGTCCGGCGTCTCTGCATCCCGGGGAGGCAGAGGCCAGCTGCCTGGCTGCTTCTGGCTGTGGCCCTCATCTGCAGTCCCCCGGCCACCAGGAAGAGTAGGCTGGGGGAGGCTGGCTGTGGGGAGTCCGGCCTTTGCCCCTCTTGGATCCTGTAGCCGCCACTCAGCTGGCCCACGCCGTGCCATTGTGTGGCTGCAAACCGGTTCTGGAAGGGTGGCTCTGGTCCAGGGTCCTGGGGGTGGCAGAGTCGTCTGTCAGGTGTCCAGAGGAGGCGGGTGCCTGGGGACAGGAGGGCGCCTGGGCCAGCTCAGCGGCACACACCACGCAGGCCATTAGATACCAGGGGTCACAGCAGCAGCAGCCCTACTTCCTGCCTCTGACACCAGTGCTGAGGGACCCCAGCCAGCTGTCACTGGCTGTCCTCTTGGTGGCTAAGCCCTGGCCTGGCCTCTGTGATGCCTCCAGAGGGGGTCCCCTGCCCAGCCCGGCCCCACACAGCCCCAGGAGTGAAGGAGCCACAGAGCAGCAAAGATGCCGAGCCTTGGTGTAGAGAAATCAGGGGACACGGTGGCCGTGGGGGCGGGGCGAGGGCCCACAGGGTGCCCGTCAGTCTCTGCCTGAAGTCCTGTTGCACACATGAGGCCCTCATCTCTTCTCAAGACCCGCCGCAGAGGGCGCCAGGAAGGGCCGGGAGTCTTGGGCCTGCTCTGGCTCCGTGTAGCTGCTCTGACCAGGAGCTGCAGCCGCGCTGGCCACTCAGCAGGGCCATGAAAAGCCGGCGAGGTGGCGCTCGCCTGTCATCCCAGCACTTGGGAGGCTGAGGCAGGAGAAGTGCTGCAAGTTCAAGACCAGCCTGGGCTACAAATGGAGCTCAAGGCCAGCCTGAAGGGCATAGCGAGACCCTGTCTCCAAAAAGTAAAATGAAAAAAGTGTTGGCAAAGGTAGCTCAGGAAGAGTACCCAGCACTGACAGAGGGCAGTGGGTGGGGGGGACACAGGCAGGCTGACCTTAGTCTCAAAGTGGCTGCTGCCGCCAGCACTGGGGCCGGAACCTCAGTGTCCCCAGGTCTGTTTCCCAGGAAGCCGAGTCAGTCCTAGAGAGAAAGCCCAGTGACCCCGGCTGGTAACCCTGGCACCCAGGCCTAGTGTTGCTGTACCCAGCGGCTATGGTGGGGCAGATGAGCCCACGGGCTGTGGCTCTGTCCCCAGGAGAGGGCCACTTTGTCCCAGGCCACTTTGTCCACAGAGCCACTTTGTCCCAAGGTGGGGTGGGGGTTTGGGGACCCCCAACTATGTCTCCCCAGGGAGCACGGGTGACCCTCTTGGTCCTCCTCTGTGGCTGGGCTCACAGTGACTCAGGGTGACCTCACCTCTCTACCTCAGCTGTTCCCCCTGTGAAATGGGTGCAGAGACTCTCAGTTCAGAAAGCTGCAGATGAGTGGGGTGAGCGGCCGCGGCCTGTCATCTGCCCTGCCTCACAACCGCTCTGACTCCTTGTGGGGAGCCGGAAGCCGGGCGAGGACCTGAAACAAAGCAAAATGGATCGGGCCGCAGCAGGCCCCTGGCTCCCGTCCTTCTGCACAAACACCAAAGACAAGTTACCATTTAACTAGCGGGAGCAGGGGCCAAACTCTCCCCAAGTGCCAAACCAGCAGGACCTGTTTCCAGGATGAAAGGGCCTTCCCCGAGCTGCCTGCCGCTGCCCCCTGTGCCCAGCTTGGGGTGGCCTCCAGGGCTGCCAACCCCCCAGGCCTGGGGCCACCGGGTCCCTGTGGGAAGACACACAGCTCAGGACTCAGGAGAACACGGACACACAAAGCCTGGAGTGGGAGCCCCGACCTCCGGGGGCTGGCTGCAGGGGCAGCTACAGAGGGGTCCTTCCACACCCCCAGCTCCTGGGACCCCCACACAGCTCATCCCCTGAGACACGCACACTGCTGGCTGCACTAACAGGAGTGCTTGGAGAGGAGGGGGGGGCGGGGAGGTTGGGGATTATTCAGTTGGGAAGGGACCATTTGCCACTCTTGGGAAAAATGCTGTTCCTAAAGTGACATCCAATTATACATATTTCTCCTTCAAAAAAAAAATTTTTTTTTCTAAAACAGGGTCTTGCTATATAGTCCAGGCTACCCTTGAACTCACAGCGATCCTCCTGCCTCAGCCTCCCCGGGGCTGGGATCACAGGTGTGTGACACCACACCCAGGACTGTTCCCTTCTTCTTGTCCAATAACAATCTCCCTTCTACTTTCTTGTCGTTCCTTTAGATGCCACATTTTGGGGAGGACACCCCACCCCTGTCCTGTGCCTGGTTTATTTTGCGCAACATGATCTCCAGATTCATCCGTTTGTCTGCATGACAAAGCTCATTCTTTTTCATGGCTGAGTAATGCTCCATTGTGTATTCATATCATTTTTGTGTGTGTACTCATTTGTTGATGAACACTGGAGGGGTCCCCATCTTGGCTCTTGTGAACTATGCCGAGCAAGCAGGGCTGTATAGGTGTGCAGGTGTCCCTCTGATGCTGCCGCTGTATCCCAGGGAGTGGCACAACTACATGAGAGGAGCTCCACACCCATTCCCATAGTGGCTGTCCCACCTTACACTAGCACCAGCAGCGTGGAAGGGCTCGCGTTCCCCACATCCTCACCAGCATTTATTGTTTTTGTGTTCATTTTGGCTGGGGTGCAATAGATTCTTAGTGTCTGGCTTGGGGTGGGTACTTGAGACAGTCTCACTGTGTAGCCCAGGCTGGCCTTGAACTTGTGATGACCGTCCTGCATCAGCCTCCTGAGTGCTGGGATTACAGGTGCGCACCACCCTGCTTTGTTTAACAAGATTTATTTCTAAAATTAATTTTATCTCTTTACTTTTTCACTTAAAAAAAAAAAATGCAGCTTCTAGAATTTCCTCCACTCTCCACGGCTTGTGTTAGGTTTCTGTTGGCCGCCGTCACTGTCCCGATCTGTGGGGCAGCCAAAGGTGAAGCAGGGAGACTGCAGAGGCGGGAGGCAGAGCAGGTGCAGGTGCCCAGGCCCTGCGGGGCTCGGGAGGGGACGGAAGAACAGGGTGCTTACCTGCCTGTCCCCCTCTCCGGGGCCAGCGCAGGGGTCACGGCCAGGAGCTGGGTGGGGGCTGGGCTGGCAGCCACTTCCTGTCTCCCGGAGCTGGGAAGGGTGACATCTGCCTATTGGAACCGCCGCTATCTCCTCGCACAGCTGGGAGCTGTCAGCCTGCCTCTGGGGAGAGGACCCGGGCTTATCTGAAATGGGGACCTGCCAGGCGCTTCGGGGCGCGCGGGGCGCAGAATCCAGGCTGGGGCAGTGTCCGAGCTGGCAGACAGCAGCCCTACAAGCAGATGTGTGCGCGAGCAGGCGTATGTCACCAGAATAATGCGACTGCACAGAGTGAATGT
This sequence comes from Tympanoctomys barrerae, assembly GCA_002564285.1. NCBI lineage: Eukaryota > Metazoa > Chordata > Mammalia > Rodentia > Octodontidae > Tympanoctomys > Tympanoctomys barrerae. The sequence continues at coordinate 12,676 of NDGN011480042.1, forward strand.
TCAGCAAATGCGAAGCGCCTAGAACTGATGGAACAGCGACCCCGAATTCATCCGTTGACATCGGCTTCTGCGAATTCGGGGTCGGTGGTCGCCTGGGGCAGGGCCTCGAGATAACCTGGGTTTCGCCCAGGGCCTCCTGGACTTCTGCCTTCTAGTTGAGAAAAGCTGTCGGTGGGGAGCTGCGCTCCTGAAGCCGCAGACCCGGCGCTGGCGCGGGCTGTTTTAATCAAATAAAACCTTCAGCAAAGTTAATCTGACACGTAGTTAATGAGATAATCGTTGTTGCGCTTCATGGGAATTAGGCATTAATGGGAAGCAGTTTTTATAAATTATGGTAATTATTTTGCTGACTTTTCCTCCACCAAAATGGAGAAGCTTTTTTGTGCCTCTTGCCGCCGCCGTGTGACTTCCCTCCGGCCTGCCGTCCCTGTCCCTGTCGTCTCCGCCTCGGTGATGAGGTTTCCTGCGGTTTGGCGTCACCGGCACAGCCCCACCCGCCCCCACTCAGGCCACAGACAAGGGCAAGCTTTGCTTGGGCTGTGCCAGGGACTGAAACCAAACCGGGCTGGGCCTCCACCTGCCAGCTGGCCCCGCTGGGCTCCGTGCTCCGCCGGGGGCTCTCTCTGCACCCTGGGGACCCCCATGCGGAGTGGTGGCGGGGCAGCAAGCCTTGAGCTTGTCCAGGGGGCCTTGCGTGTGCCTGTAGAAAGAAGGGGTCCCCGCAGCACAGGCTTCCCGCTGAAGGGACCAGAGTCCGAGCTGCAGCAGTCTCGTCCTGCTGGTGTCAGCCAGACGGCCACTGACCCCTTGGAGCAGGGAAGGAGCCCACGGTTGTCCCGAGGCCCGAACAAGCTGGTGTTTGTGCAGACCTGGTGGGTGGGGAGACCCTGTCTCCATCCAGCAGGGCACAGGCGTGGTGGCAGGGACAGGGTTCAGCATTCCTGGTATGACCAGGCCTGCATGGTTCTGGCTTTCAAAGCAGGGAGAACCCCACCTTCATTCCAAGCCTCTCAAAGCCTGAGTCCCAGCTCTGGTCTCAGAAGGGTCACACACTCCCCGTCCAGCCAGGCACTGGGGAGTCAGCCAGCGGGAGGCCCCAAGTGCAGGGGGTGTCAACCAAGACACACTCCTGCCACCTTACCCTGGTGCCCCTGGTCTGCCCTCTGCCATCAGCAGCCACACACAGGGAGGCCGTGTGCCAAGGAACTTTGTGTCCCTGTGGCCAGGAGCCAGCAGGAGGGGGCGGAGCTCTTGTCCCCTGGCTGGGCTGAGGCCTCCACGCGTGCTGCCATTGTTGCTTCAGGCAGCCTGAGATCCACAGTCACAGGCTGAGGCAGGAGGATCTCTCGGGTGAAGTCACCCTCAGCAATTGTCTCAAAAAATACATAGTTGGGGCTGGGGTTTGTTGCCAAGGTCCTGAGTTCAATCCCCAGTACTGAGAGCCCCAGGCCTAATGGACCATACTTGGGGTCAAGTTCCCCCTTGGCTTCCTTCCAGAGCAGGAGCTCAGTCTCCTCATCTGTGCGATGGGGCCATTGCCAGGCTTGCTGCCCACCTACGGCGGTGACTCAGTTGCCAGCCTGTCACCACCAGACATCCTCAGCCACAGTATAAATAGAATGATGATTCCTTCCAGAAATACCTGCTGGGCACCTGAGGCAGGCCGGGCGTGGGCAGGATGCTCCCCTGGGAGAGGGGCGGCAAGGAGAAGCTCCGCCTCGCCCGAGGCCACACGGGAGCAGCCTTGGCCCAGTTCTGTGGAAGATGGACAGGAGGTGACCAGGTGTTCAGGGAGGGCTTCCCCGAGGTGGTGGCGGCGCAGTGGCCAGGCCCAGGGAGGTGGAGCCGTGCCAGGGGCGCCAATGTGGAGCCCACGGAGGCTCCATGTGGCTGCAGGCCAGCGCCCATTGGAGAGGGGACACGAGCTGGCCCTGCCTCGCTGGGTGACCTCGGGCCAAGCATCCCATCTGAGCCTCAGCTCCTCAGATCCACCCCTGAAGTGCTTCCCTCCCCTGCCTTCCCAGACTCCACCACTCAACATTCCACACCTTTGCCCGAAAAAGTCACAGGAGGATAGGATGTCATGTCCGCATCTTGTACAGCAATTAAACACTGGGAAGAATGTATGCAATGTGTTAATTATTGAAACTGTC
>NDGN011480057.1:0-12165 GCA_002564285.1 Tympanoctomys barrerae
CTTCCTTCCTTTCTTTCTTTCTTTCTTTCTTTCTTTCTTTCTTTCTTTCTTTCTTTCTTTTAAGTCTACAAGGTGTTCAGGGTCTCACTACTACATTGGAATCATTGTGATCCACCTGCTTACAGCCTCCCAAGAGCTGGGATTACAGGTACGTGCCACCATTCCCAATCTCCATTGCCATCTCAGCATGCCCCGGGGCAGTGCTGGCACAGCAGGCCTGGGGATCAAACCCCCTGCCCCTGTACCTGCTTGCAGGTGCTTGAATCTGTTGAGCTATTTGGCTGGCCCATGACAGGAAATTTTCTTAGCTATAAGAGATATTAAAAACTAGAATGAAACAACAAAAGCAAAGGGAACACTAGCATCATTTATCAGTGGCAACTTTAAAAAAAAATCTTTCCTTAGAGAATTTTATTCATAAAATAGATGATTTGTCCATAATTTCCTGTGGCCTTTCTTATCATGGGACTGTTCTGTACAAGCTCCAAAGATCTTAATTATTTTATTCAATTCAGCAAATGCATGTCAGCTTTGCACTTGACCCTAGGCATTGCTACGACTGATTTTATGCCACCTCAAAGGGCCTCCATGAGTGAGCACTACCTCACCTCACCTACTGACACTTCCATTCAAGCCATTGCCCAGTCAGAAGCCTCACTTTCTCTCCCCACTCACCTTCATTAATCTGTCCTCTTATCCCCCAGCTACACAGGCAGTCTCTGCACTCTCCACTTCACCCCAGTCTTCCTGGCTGTACCTCCTAAAAGCTTTGGATTGCTGTGATTGTCTGATAACCTCCCACCCTTGATCTGGCTGGCTCCATGTCTACCCATACGTCATCTTCTGAACATAGAAATCAGAAACCATGCCACTCTGCTTCATATTTCTTCATATTTCATTCTGCTTGTTGGTTTGTAAGAAAAGCGGGAGGTGTGGCTTCTGAACCAGACAGCTGAGGTCTCCAAGTGTATTTGAACTCAAGCTCCAGAAGCCCAGTAGCTCACTCCCTGACCTTCTACAAATATCAGCCTAATGTCTTTTGTCAGTGCTGTTTACCCTCCTGTTCCCCTCTATTCTGTCCTGGAAATACTGGGAATGGAACCCAGGCCTCATGCATGCTAGACAGCCCTCTTCCTCTGAGCTACATTCCCAGGCTCCTCATTCCCATCTGCAAAACTACAACTTGCCCTCCAGTCCCTTGACACTCTCCACCTCCTTCTAGGTTTATTTTTCTCATTGTGCTTATCACCTAATATAATACTTTCCTTATTATGTTTACTAATTAATACCTGTCTATTCCCACTAGGATTTAAGCTCCATGAAGACAAAGATGCTGGTCTTTAGCCCACTGCTGTTATGTTAATGTGGGTTCACTAACCCAGGGTGATGCTGGACACAGTGCTGCGCACCTGTAGTCCAAAGTACTTTCAGGATGCAGGCAGGAAGATCACTTGGGGCTAGGAGCTCCAGATCAGAATGGACAACATAGAAAGACCCCATCTTCTAAAAACAAATACAAAGTGAATGGACGGTGTGCCAAAGGTGGTATTTTTTGAGTATTCACAACTATTATGAACAGTTCCACTTCACCTGGTTCCTCTTTCTTTCCTAACCCCATCTCCTTATCTCTCTCATGCTAGCTCAGCTGCACTGACCTCTCTTTTCTCCTGAGCTCTCCCTGTATGCTCTATTCTTTCACCCCTCCTTTCCAGGACCCCTGACTCCAGGCTTTAGTTTACAAGGACTCTGAGGCTACAGTTCAGTTCCATCCCCCGCTTGCCACCCCTAACAGTGCTCCTCACTCATCACATATCAGACCTTTTGTCTTCCCAGCCAGACAATGTTCAAGAAGAGATTTTCTGGGACATAGTTTGACAGCATCTTCTACGCCCTGCCCAGAACATGTGGCAGGGCCTCAGCTCAGAAAGCCCTAATTCAATGAGTGAATGAGAAATGCTCACCACGGGGATTATGTTTCTAACACTTAGACATCCATTGCATGTTATTGTATCTTGTGCTTATTTTTAGGTAGTAATAATTGGTAATATTTTCCAACTCTGTTGAAGCAGGTATTTAAGTGTCCTCAAGATATGAAGACTTTGGCCATCTGTGAGGTGAAGGTACCTTCTTAGGATCACGTGGGTGGACATGTTGGTGCAAGTTTCAAGCCAAGACATTCTGGCACCAAAGTTTACACAGGGTCACATCATGCAGTCATTTTGCCTTTGGGTTTTTTCTTTCATTTAGTTCAGAGTTAGCCAACTAATTCTTCCCTTTCCCAAGGATGGCAAAGAACAACCCATGTCACCTTCAGCAAAGGTCTTATGTATGGAGGATTGGTACCCACACCCCATGTTACCAAAGTGGAAATTAGCCCATAGAGGGCAAAACACTCATGTAGGTCAACATTAGCATCATCTCTGCCAAATCCTTTCCACATCTTGTCTTACTTCAGGCTCTACTTTTAGTTTAACTAAAGTTGATTCTTGTCTTCTGACATCTGTTTCACATTCCACTGGATTAAAATGACTCAGACCATTTCAGTTTAAAGTAATATCAGGTAGACATAGTGGCACATATTTCTAATCCCAACTACTCAGGAGGCTGGGGCAGGAGGTTTGTGAGTTTCAGGCCAGTTTGGGTTACATAGTGAAAAATCCTTGTCTCAGAAAAACTAAATAGACCAATAAATGCATGAGAAAATGATCAACAGTACTGGAATTTAGAGAAATGCAAATCAAAACAATACAGGTTACACCTTATTCAAGATAGAATGGTTATGTGCAACAACTCAAAAAAAAAAGTGCTGGTGAGGTTGTGCAGGAAAAGGAACACTTCTACATCGTTGGTAGGAATGTAAACTCCAACAACCGCTATGGAGATCAGTATGGAGATGCCTCAAAAAACCAAAAATAGAGATTCCATTTCACCCAGTACATCTCTTAGGGGCATCTTCCGGAGTTAAAGTGATCAGATCACGGTAATACAGACTTACCTGTGCTCACAATTGCTAAGTCACGGAAGCTGCCTACATGCACTTCAAAAAATGGATAAATAAAATGTAGTATACAGATATACACAGTGGAGTATTATTTAGCCATAAAGACAAAATTGAATCATATGCAGAAAAATGGATGGATTTTGAGGCCGTAATAGTAAATGAGACAAATCAGAGGTTAAAATTTGGATTTCTCTGAGAGATCCAAAATATAAATAATTTAATGAACAAAATAAAGAGGGGAGACAGAAAACAATGGAGGTAGACCTTGCGGAGATGGGAAGGAAACCTGGAGGAGGGAGTAAAAAGCACGAAGATGCCATATATACAGAGACAAATACAATTCATCCAGGTGTTGCAAATATATACTAATTGTTTGCTTGTTTTGTTTTGTTTTGCTTTAACACACCTAAACCAAACCAACCCAATCATTTTCCCGTCAGGGAACTGAGATTCTGAAAGGAGAGATATTGTGTCCAAGGTCAGGCAGGACAATCACATTTACTTTACCCAAATAACAAGGCACGTCTATTTCTAAACGCAGAGCTCTATGGAGGATAATTACTGCTCACGATTTATTACTCATGATGCGGTATTGAATATACTGTGCCCTGAAAATCACTTCTCCCCCTCCACAGTATACCCTCCTCCGCATCCCTTCCAGGTGCAGCCGCAAAGCCTGGGTCTTTTGTGATTGGATGACCGTAATTCAGTCCTCGTGGTCACCTCCCAATGAGGGCTGGGAGCCACAGAGCTGCACCAATCGGTGGTTAGCGGACCCCCAACAAGGGCCAGTCAGGGGACCGGGGCTCAACAGGGCAAGCCAGGAAGAGCCACCAATCAGAGGAGAGGGGCGACTCCCAGCTGCTCAATCAGCTGCCTAAGACCTAGGCGGCCGGCTGCGCCGAGCGAGGCTCTCTGCTGGCCAATCAGCGCAAGGCAGTGGTCGCCGCGCGGGAGGCGGTGCCTGTCGGCGCTGCCGGGTAGTGGGCTCTGCGAGAGGCCGGGTGAGGAGAGCGGCGGCCAGGGTCCGGGTTGTGGGGCCCGGGTCCAGTGGGAGTCTGAACGGGCGAGGGGGTCGGAGGGAGCCGAGGCGGGGGTAGGTGGGCAGAGTCACGGTGGCGCCGGGCGGAGGGACTCTCAGAGCGTCGGGCGCGGCGCAGATCGGGAGGAAGGCGCCGCTGAGGTGGCGGTCGCCTGGCCCGGGGCGGGGCGGGGGTTGCCATGGCAACGCGTGGGTGCCTGCAGGCCAGGCCGATCCTTCCCCGTTCCCAGCTTGCTGGAACTCGCTCCTCTCTTAAAGCCCCTCAGTCCCCTCTTCCTGGAGGTTCCCCTGCGTGGTGGGACCTGCAAAGCAGTCGCCTGCTCTCCACCGCCCAGCCCGCGCCGGCCGGAGACGTAGCTCGCAGGGGGGGCGGGGGGGCCTCCGGTGCAGCAGGCCCTTCGGCGTGACCCCTGGGCCAAGACACAGCCTTTTGGTTGCTGAGCTGCACCTAGGGCTGAGCTAGAGCTCAGCCGCTGGCACAGTAGGGATGCTGCTGCTCAGGGGATCTGAGCTCTCCCCCAGGATTTTTGTAAGAAACTACCCCAAGGAAGAGCCATGTGCCTAAGTGCTCAGAGGTGAGATCTGACTGAATAAGGGCTGTGCTGGCAGCTTTCCGTCCCGTGGAGCAACTATGGCCAATAAAAATAGAAAGCAAACCACATATGTAATTTTACATTTCCTAGTAACCATTAAAGTAATAAAACAGGTTAATTTTAATATACTTTACCTAATATATGCAAAGTTTATAACAATATTAAATTATTAATAACAATGTTTGAAACTTATTTTTTTCATACAAGTGGTGTGTTTATGACAACACACATCTCAGTTCCAGCCATTCAATCCCTCACTGCCCCATTTGCTACTCTATTTATTGGGGAGGGGGTTGGATCCTGGGGATTGAGCCAGTGAGGCATCACACATGCTATACTGGCTTTCTACCAGCTTAGACCAAGTTATAATCCCAGTTCCTAGTGTACAGTAGGAACATTTCTTGCATATGTGTATTGTGGCCAGGACATAATGTGGAAGTCACCAGTATTCTTTGAAGCCTTCCTGCCCCTCTGTTTGCAAGGAGGTGCTGTACATGTAGCAACAAGGAGGCATCGTCCTTTTCTTCAAGGAATTTCCAGTCTAGTTGAAGAGAAAATAGCTATCTAAAGATTAAGTGGTCTTTTAAATGGATATAAATCAGGCAGTAGTTAAGATAACTGGAAATAGGGCCTGAAAATGTAATACATGCATCAAGAAAAAAGATAACTGGGAGTATATGGTTGAATGACAGTGAAATGGCTGATAATCACCCTTTGGAATTCATGGGGAGAATACTTCAGGAGGGATAAGTCTGAGAATGCAAGAATAGATAAGGATGGGGTTGTAATTGGTTGGAACTGAATACAACTTTTTTTTTTTGTTTTTAGGGGTGAAGTTTTGCCAAATCCAAAAGCTTTTGGACTGGAAAAGGGTTTCCTCTCCCCTGCTATCTCCATCATGATCCACAGTCTCTTCCTGATCAACTCCTCAGGAGACATTTTCCTGGAGAAACACTGGAAGAGTGTTGTCAGCCGTTCTGTTTGTGATTACTTTTTTGAGGCACAGGAGAGAGCTACTGAGGCAGAAAACGTCCCTCCAGTAATTCCTACCCCTCACCACTACCTTTTGAGTGTTTACCGCCACAAGATTTTTTTTGTGGCAGTGATTCAAACGGAAGTCCCACCCCTGTTTGTCATTGAGTTCCTCCACCGAGTAGTGGACACATTTCAGGTTTGTGAGTGTGGATGGTTCATGTGTGCTTACTGTGAAGTATCTGTGTAGTCCTGTTTCTGTTGTATTCAATCTCAGATAGGACAGTGTTTAAGAAATCCAAACTGATATTGCCCACTTCCTTGCCCATCTAAAATTCTTCTTTCTCTCTTTTATTTATTTATTTTTGTATTCAGTACAGGGTCTATAGGGTCTCACTAGATATATCAGACTTGTAGTGATCCACTAGTGTTCAGCCTCCCTAGAGCTGGGATTACAGGTGTGCGCCACCACACTCAGCATGCCCCGGGGGGCGGGGCTGGTGTGGCCCTCCAGGATCGAACCCAGCTGGCTGCTGTGTCCACCTAAGCAGGTGCTTTAATCCACTGAGCTATTTGCTCAACCCTATTTTTAAGTTTTTTACTAGGGCTTGAACCCGGAGTCTTTGCACCCAGCTATATCCTCAGACCTTTTTTTGAAACAGGATTTTATTACATCAACCAGATGGTGGGCTTCAATTTGTAATCTTGCTTCAGCCTCCCAGAGTAATGAGATTATAGGCATACATCACTACTCTTGGGTCTTATTTCTTTGTTGAACTGGCTGCATCCATAATAACAAAATGGGTATTTTTTAATCTCTTGCATGATAACTCTCTTGCATGATAAATCCACCCTTGAATTGACCATATAAATTATATAGTATTTTTAGTTCTGATTCTACATTTTTCTCACAGATTAGTCTTGATCCTAAATCACTGTTAAATGTTGCTCTAAGTTATATCAAAAAGCAATAGATATACAGTTTTAGAAGAAGTAGAAAAATCCAAATAATACTTATTTTAACTGTCTGACAAGTATGAGCTTTTTTCTTTTTTCTTTTTTTTTTTTTTGTGTGTGTGTGTGGTTCCCTGGATTGAACTCAGGACCTTGTGCTTGCAAGGAAAGCACTTATTCCACTGAGCTATCTCCCCAGTCCCTGAACCCTTTTTTACCTTTGTTTTAGATGATTATCCATAGCATGTGAGTGCTAGTGATGAACTTTTGTTACAAATGTAAGATTAGGAAATATTCTGTGCCTCTAAGAATCATGACATACTTTGTGAGGTAGAGTTATTGTATTTGAAGATATTCTGGGGGCTGGGGTAGAGGGCAGGTAAGTTATCCCAGGACATAAGTGCCGATCATGCCACAGGACTTTACGCTTCTCACTGGATTCACAAAATAGCTCCCCTCCAATAGAATTACACAACTTAGGCTGTGGTTGTTTGCATAACTTAGAAGCAAAGGCCCTTTGGTTTAACTTCTATGTCATGTGAAGTCTGGAGTTAATCACATGTGTGGGAATTGTGGAATTGGAGAAGAGAATAAGAACACAAAAATTTAAAAGCAAATCAAGGAGTTCTTTCATTTGTAGTCATCTCTGTATCACATGTCTAGTGCTGCTTTTATTCTCAAGAGAATTGAACTGTTTTATAAGTTATGTTCCTATAAGTACTTTGATAGTAGTAGTATTCTGTGATTCTAATTTTCATGTAGTATGTAGCTTCTTTACATGGTGTAGATATGCGTAGCTCCGTGATAGGGTGCTGTCTAGCATGATTGAGACCTGGGGGTAATCCTAGTGTTATTTTAAAAAACAACCAAGCAAAAGCAGAAGTGCTACACGCCTCATTCTGTGAAGGAAGTAGAAATAGAAGAAACCATGATTTTAAACCACTCCTATAGGGTATTGTTTATATGATTTCTGTATCAACAGTATCATTGGTGAAGCTGCGGATGCCTCATCTCGCCATACCACTGTTATGTAACTGTTAGAGAACAGGGTATGGGAGAGTTGTTTAATCCATTTGAAACCACCGTGGAACTTGGGGAAACAGTACAGTTGCTTTGGAAGCCTGGGGCTTCCGACCTTGTCATTTTTGAAGCAGTTCTTAAAAATATATGTACAATCCTTATTTCAGTACTTTTTAAAAATTGTTGTTCAGCCTGTCCAGCAGCATTATTTTTCTAGTACTAGAATATGATGAAAGGGACCCAGCTAAAGAATTGCAAGCAGTTGTGACATAGCACTTTGACATTTTGCAGCTCTTTTTTAGCTGTTTATGTTATGTTACAGCTGGTTTGTATAATCTGATGAAGTGTTCAATTTTTAAAATAAAATGATTCTTGAGAAGGAATCATCATTTTTTGGTTTTGGAACATATATCTAATTACTAAGTGATTTGGATATTACAATTTCACTGGTAATTGACATCTGATACAATTTAGATGACATAGTATGAGTCTTTTCAGTATGGTATATGTGCTGCTGGAGTGAGCACAATCTTTTTAACTGTGCATGTCAAAAGTAATTTCAGGGCTGGGGAGATAGCTCAGCAGCATAAGTGCCTGCCTTGCAAGCACAAGGTCCTGAGTTCAATCCCAGGTGCCAAATTAAAAAAAAAAAGGAATTATAAAATAGTGACATGATCTGAAAACTATTCTATAGTATGAGTAGTGAGAATTTGTCCCTGAAAAAGAAAACAAGGTAAAAATTTATCTCAGACACATTTTAGATAATGACAGGGAAAATGTGTAAACTTGCTCTATAAGATAGTTAGGAAGCAGAGCACTTACCCTAAATGTGTAAGGCTGAGGGTTCCATCCCTAGCACCACCAAGAAAAAAGTATTTTTTACAATATTTTTTTCACATAGAAGTATTCTATCAATACTTTTTTCTAATTACAATTTTAAGTATGGTTTTGAAGCAGCACCCCTTATTAAAGGGCAAGAATATTTTTTTTTTTTTAAACTGGGGATTGAACTCAGGCCTTTGCACTTGCCAGGGAAGTGCTTATTCTACTGAGCTATCTCCCCAGCCCCCTCTAATTACAGAAGACATGATTATTATAGAAACTTCAGAAATACACAGAAACACAAAAGTCTTTGAACATGTTGATAACGAGGCTGTCATTAGTATGTCTTGCTGCTGGGCACTGGTGTGACTGCTTGTTACTGGTGGCACATGTGTGACAGCTGCACTGCAAGGCTTGTACCACCAATGCCACTGTCTGCGCTGCCCAGTGGGGCAGTCGTGCATCTGGGGTTCAAGCTGGTGGGAGCACGTTAAGCCCGCTCTTCGAACATGCTGCACTGTATACTCCTTTTTTTTTAAATAGTGTATTTGGTACAGGGTCTCACTAAGCAGCTTGGACTCAGTGATCCTGCTGTTTTCAGCTTCTCCAGTGCTGAGATTACAGGTGTGCACCACCCAGCCCAGACTCGGCCCGCTCAGCATGCCCAGATACAGGGCTGGTGTGGCATGTGGTGCCTGGGATCGAACCTTAGTCCCTGTGCTTGCCTAACCAGGTGATTAGTCCACTGAGCTATCTCGCTAGCCCTAGTTGGTTTTTGTTTGTTTGTTTGTTTGTTTTTTGGGCCGCTCAGGATACCTTCAGGGCAGGTCTGGTTTGGCTTGAGGATGAGGGGATCGAACCACAGCATCCTGAGCCTGACTGCTTTGTTTCAGCAGGCACTTAAACACCTGAGCTAATGGGCAGACCCCCCCTAGTTGTATATATTGCTTACCATTTCTAGAGAGAGTGATAGAATATTTGTAAACAAAACTCTTATATTTTTAAATGTATATTTTACAAATATTTTATGAACATATTCGTATCATCTTCAATGCCTTTGTAGTTTCTTTCCACATTAAAACTAGTTATTTATTTATTTCATTCTTTTTTTTCACACACCTATAATATTTATCCATTTCCATAATTTTATTGAGAAAAAAATAGCAATGAGACAGTTTCAAATCAAATCGGTAGGACAGTTTCAATAATTAACACATTGCATACTGTGTTCCTAGTGGTTATTTGCTGTACAAGATGCGAACATGATGTCCTATTTACAAACACTATTAGAACAAATCCTATTCATTAAGAGAATGTAACTATATGTCTATCCTAACCATTTTGAATACACACATACAAAATGGACATTCATATTTATTTCATTCTTAGGGTGCTTTTTTGTGTTTTTTGTTTTAATCTTTTATTTATTTATTTGGTAAAAGCTCACACTACAGAGCTTGGGCTTGTAGTGATCCTCTTCTTTCAGCCTCCCCAGAGCTGGGATTACTGGTGTGCACTACCATGCCTGGTTTCAGTGGTCTACTAGACACGGGCTGGAACAGCATGAGGTACCGGGGATTGAACCTGGGTCCTTGTGCTTGCCAGGTAGGCGCTTATACTGCTGAGCTATCTCTCAGCTCTTTTTTGTTTTAAATAACAAGAAATTAACGTTCTTATGCTTTTATTTATTTTGAGACAAAATTTGGCAAAATTACCCACAATTTGAATTCACAATTCAATCCCGCCTCCATCCCCCAAGTACCTGGGACTGTAGGCACCACAGTGTCCAGCTATGAATGTTCTGTTTGTTTATTTTGTGGCACTGAGGATTCAACCCAAGATTACTCTCTCAGCAAGCCAGATCTCCAGCCCCCCCCCCTTTTTTTATTTTGAGGCAGGGTCTTGCTAAGTCTCCCAAGTTGGGCTCAAATTTGTAGTTCTGCCTCAGTCTCTGGAGTGCTGGGGTTGCAGGTGTGCTCTAATGCGTCTGGGGATACTCTTTCTGTTTAGATCTTTGTGAATATTCTTTTCAGTACTAAAAATGGGAATACTGGGTCAGGGAGTATGTACATTGTAGGAACTTTTATGCATTGTGTCAGGCTGCCCTCAAAATGTGAACACCAATTTTTGTTTCAGTAGCAGTTTCTGTGCACTGTAATCAACTGTATTGTAAATAACTTGGAAATTTTGGCAGTTTGATAGTTTGTTGACATTTTGTTATCTGTACATTGTTTTTCTTATTAGAGAGGTCAAAACCTGTTCAAATGTTTACTGATTATTCTGTCTGTAGTGAATTACTTTTCCATGTCCATTGACCTTTTTTGTAGTGGAAAAGTTTTTCTTGTTCATACTGATATAGAAGAATTTAGTCATTTAAGGTTATATTCTATTATATGTGATAGTTTATATGTGATATAATGGATTATATGTGATATCACATTATATGTGATATAATGGATATGACATCCATTATATGTGATAGTTTATAGGGGTTTTTATGTATTTTAAATTCGGCTTTGTAGATATAATCTCATAACCTGTTACTTGTCATTTAATATTGTTCATTGTGTTTTATTTAGCCATATTTTTATTTTTTGTAATTCAATTTTTTGGTAAATTTTAGTTTTACATAACGATCACTATTATTATAGGGAATTTGTACAAATTTCAGTTTAACAAAAGAAAGAACTTCAATCAGAGCTCTCCGTGAGAAGGATGTGACTTCTCAGAAGGGTAATATCCCTTCATTGGGTAAACTTGGGAAGGGTTACATGTCCATCTCAGAGACTATAAAAAAGAAGGGCTTGCTAACAACAGACATTTCTTCCTAAATCATTGACATCCATTCCCTTCATGTGGAGCTTTATACTGTACAAAGCATTTTCACTTGCTTCCTCATGTAAACAGTTCTTTTTTTTTTTTATTTTAGGGAAGGGCTTACAGGGTGTTCAGGGTCTCACTACTAGATTGGACTTGTAGTGATCCACCTAGTTACAGTCTCACATGTGCTGGGATTACAGGCGTGTACCATTATGCCCAGTCTCAGTTGCTGTCTCAGCATGCCCCAGGGGTGGGGCCAGCATTGACCAGCCCAATTTAAGCAGTTCTATTGAGTACTTACAACTTCCTTCTACATCCAAATGATGTTATCTTGATTAAAGCAATTAATTCCAGTAGTGACAGGTGGGGAAGTGTGGCTCAGTGGTAAAGCATGTGCTTAGCATGCGCAAGTTTCCATTCCTGGCACCAACAAAATAAAACCAAATCCAGTAAGTGATAATGGAGATTATAATCCAGGTCTTGTGATTGTAATATTCAGTGCTTTTCCCAAACCCAGATAATTCAGTATTTAAATTTATCTCTTTTATTCTTTTTAGCTTGAGATGGGGTTGTCTGTGCTGAGGGATTGTCCATGTTCATTTTTGTTATCATGCTGTCCTGGAAACTCCTGAGCTTAAGTCATCCTCCTGCCTCAGCTTCCTAAGTGCTGGAACTGCAGGCATGTGCTACTGTGCTTAGCTATGTTAGCTTCAGTGGTGAAAGGACAACGTATTCTTAGAATCCTAGCATGGGGGAAGACGCAAAGTACTTTTCTGCCCTGCTGGCTCATCACCTGTCATTTAATTGTCCCTCAACTCTAACTTGCTGTATAAGTATTAGGAAAAAGCACAAGAGGAGGGGTTAAAAAGATTTTACAGTGGGGCCAGGGAGATGGCTCAGTGGAATAAGCGCTTCCCTGACAAGCACAAGGGCCTGAGTTC
>NDGN011480058.1:0-11830 GCA_002564285.1 Tympanoctomys barrerae
CTCTCTCTCTTTCTCTCTCTCTCTCTCTCTCTCTCTCTCTCTCTCTCTCTCTCTCTCTTTCTTAAATGTATTTAGTACAAGACTTGTGATTCTCCTGTTTTCAGCCTCCCAAGTGCTGGGATTACAGGTACACACCACAAGGCCCAGTCTCAATCCCAGTCTCAGCGCGTGGGAGGGGCACAGCTCGCCAGGGATCGAACCCCACAGCTGTGCTCTGCCTAAGCAGGGGCTTTAGTCCCCTGAGCTATCTGGCTGACCCTACCCTTTCTCTCCCTCCCTCACTTTTCTTCCTCTTTTTCCCTCTTTTTTTTTTTCTTCTTTGTTTTTTGAGAAAAGGTCTCACTGCGTAGCTCAGGCTGGCCTTGAGCTCATTATGTAGCCAAGGCGGGCTTCAAAGTTGAGGCGCTGCCCCTGCCTCAGCCTCCGGATAGTGGGATCACAGGCGTGCGCCCATACCCAGCAGACTAGTAGTTTCTTTCTGAGCCTTGCAGGGTTAGGGGCTTCAGCACACCCTGAGCCACCAAGATTCAACCGAGCTAAGTGTGCAGCCACTGTCGTAGGCCAGCTCCAGGTCAGGGAGGGGCAGAGGGTGCCAGTCAGGGAGGATGGCTTTGCTCCTGGTGGCAGCTGGCACGGCAGGGTCTGTGTCTCATGGTGTCGCCCGCCTGGAACTCAGCATGCGTCCTGTGAGCAGCCCAGCTGGCCTGGGGGAGCTCTGTGGGGGGCTGTGCCAACGGCATCTGCTCCCACCTTCACAGCGGGTGGCTCCTGGGTGCCCTGGCAGGCCTTGAGAACCGCATCTGTCCTGTGCCACTGCTGCTTGCGGCCACTGCACATAAAATGCCTGCAGTTTGACCCCTGGTTTTGACGGTGAAATATCTCCAGACGTGGCCACGTGCTCCCTGGGATCAGAATGACCACCAGGGAGAAGCGCTAGCCAGAAAGGGACACGGGGCAGAGGAGCAGACACGACTCTGGCAAGAGTGGGCTGCTGAGTGCGCCAGTGCGGAGGAAGGAGGCTGAGGCAGGGGGGTCTGCAGAGCAGAGGCTCAGGCAGAGGAGCAGGCAGTGGCAGCAGGCTGGAGGGACAGCCCTGAAGCAGGACGCGGGGCACAGTGACCATGGCTCTGGGATGCGACTCCTGGTCTAGAGCCAGGTGCGCAGCCTCAGGGTGCTCAGGTCCCCTCCGTGGAGCAGACGTCAGTGCTGGGGGCGATGCTGCCACGCGGCAGGTGCTGATGGCTGTGGATCGCAACTCCAGATGTCCAGGCCGATTCTAAATCCGAGAGGGCTTTCGGGAGCCCTGCACGTCACACTGCAGATCTTGTGCGTCTGTGCTGCCCAAGCGGGTCGGCCGCTCTCATGCCCTGCTTTCTCTTCCCCCTGCAGGCCTCAACCATGCTGCGCGCCTCCCTGGCCCCAGGGTAAGTCGCCGCCCCGGAATCGCTAACAGGAATCAGTCAGGAGCTGCTCTGTCTGTGCTCGCGGCCCTGCCTAGCGCCTGAGCGTGCGGGCATGCAGTGGCTATAAACAGCGTGGTCATCTAGACTTCTTCTCACATTACTATTTCTTTTGGTAAAGTAGCATCAAAGGAGGAAAAGAAGCGGAGTTAGTCAGTCCCATGCTAGTCTCTAGAAATGGAAGCGTTACCTTAATCAAGTCGTTAGTCCTGGTTCTGGGCATGGCCAGGCCTGCAGGCTTGCTGAGTCACCAGTAGCCCAGGCGAGGCTTGAGCTCGTGGTCATCCTGCTTCGGGCTCCCAGGGTGCTGGGATTTCTGGGGGAGCCGCTCAGAGTCTGTGGCCTGCGCAGGGCTGTCCAGGTCACACGGTGTCACTCATGCAGTGCCTGACGCACACCTGCCTCAGCAGGAAGTGGACACCTAGGGCCTGAGGTCCAGGCTGGGGCTGTTCCGGACCCCTTGAGCCAGGTGTGCTGCCCGGTTCTGGCGGTTGCTCTGTCACCTGGGGTGGTCACAGCCTTCCTCATCCTGCGTGTCATCTCCTGCCACCTGGTGGCAATGTTGTATAGTGCACACAAGCATGCCGAGCTAAGTTACAATTGCACTGGGACCACCAGCGCGTGGCCGTGGCCTTGGGCTGCTTAAATAACTCCTCTGTGCCTCGTTTCCTTCCTTGTGAAATAAGAACAAGAGAACTGTCAGATCATGTGAGGAGAAAAAGGAGCCCATGTGTAGAAGCAGTGCAGGGACAGGGACATAAACTCTGGGCCTTGCCGTGACCCAGGGTTGGTTGCCTGCAGAGCATAAGGGAGCGTGTGGAGGAGGCTGGGGCAGCGACGGCGACACAGGCCTGCCCATCACAGGCGTGTGGTGTGCTCGGTTGCTGACCTTGCTGCCCAAGTGGGAGCCGCAGAGCAAGGCCAAGCTCCGTTGGCGCCCTCTCACCTAGAGCCAGAGCCTGCCTCCATTCTAACATTAGAAACGTCTTTCATGATAAAGTAGATTTGAGTTGCAGAAGTAGCTCAGGATCCCCACATGCTCTCCACCAAGACCCCAGGATAATTTTCCTTCCCTGCCCTCCCCTCCCTGTGCTGTTTTTCTTTTCCTTTTTAAAATTTTTCTTCCTTTTTTTGAGACAGGCTCTCACTAGGCAGCCCAGGCTGGCCTGGAACTCTCAGCAATCTTCCTGCCTCAGCCTCCCAAATGCTGGGATTATAGGCGTGCGCCACCCCACCCCACCCCCGGTCAGTTTTTATTTTGAAGGAATCGCAGTTGAGCCCGGGCTTCGCCCGCTCTCCGCAGCCTTCCCTGTGCACACAGCTCCTTTAATGCAGCAAAAGAAGGTGTGAGGATGGTGTCTTGGTGCCAGGGGACCAGAAGTGACCCCTTTGGTCTCTGGCTGGTTGGGGCAGGTGTGAAGTCCGGGTGCCACGTGAGTCTCAAATCAGGCCTGTGCTTTTTGATTTGGGAGCCCCTCGCAGGGTTAGCAGGCGTCCCGTGTCGCCCGCTTGAGCCTTCGGCCCTCCCCAAGGGCGCAGTGTTCACCAGGAGTACTCTCTTCACAGTACTGCTGCTCCCTGTGCAGTCCCTTGGTTGCCCAGCCTGGACAAGGACAGTGGCTGAAGGGCTGTACAAGGGCCCCTCCAGGCCTGCAGGTGCTAATGATCTGTGAGCTTTGCTAAGAGTCGGGCTGTAGCCCAGTGGAGGGTGTAGCTGGCCCCACGGTGACATTTCACCCTCAAAGGGTGCCCGGCCTGAGGGAGCTGCTGTGGCCCCTACAGTTGTCTAGGCAGAGATGCGTGGTATTAGGACAAATGTGATGAATTAAAAATCAGCTGTGTAAGCCCCGCTCAGGAGGGTCGCTGAACTCAAGGCTAGCCTGAGGTGCCCAGTAAGACCATCTCACCCAAAGAATCAAAACCTCAGTCCGCCAGCCGTGGGCAGGGCAGGGCTCGGAGCGCATGGAGCAGGGTGGCTGCAGGTGCCGTGGTCCCCACACCTGGCCAGCTCTGGAGGGGTGACCCTTCCCTTCTCTTGAACTGTGAACAGGAAACTGCAGGATGTCCCCCTGCTGCCCTCCCTGGACTACGAGAAACTGAAGAAGGATTTGATTTGGGGGAGCTACCGACTGAAAGCCTTCTTGCTGCAGGCTCTGCGCTGGGTAGGTGCCTCTCCTCTGAAGTCCAACAGCCAACGCCCAGCACTGCTTTCTGCTTTCCCTGCTGGCTGCCTGGCTCCTGTCTGGTGACCCGGTGCCACCACCCTTCGTCCTGCCACCTGCCGCACCACAGACCAAAGTGAGACGTGGCTGCTGTTGCTATCACAGCGGCTGTTGCCTGCTTGAGTTTTAAGAGGTTAACAGGACAGCCCCTGCAGTCCCCAGGCCCGCCCTGCTCCTGGTCACAGCCACACTCAGGCACTCCAGAGCCACCCTGAAGCCTCCCCTCCACTTGGGAGCCAGCTGTGCACCTCAGCAGAGAGGCCCTGCTTATGTGAATTTTTTCTCTAGTGTGTTTAACACTAGAAATTAAAACTGAAAATGCTTAAAATATGTATTCACTAGTTCATGTAAATAGTAAGCAAATGACATGTTAACATAAGTAACATTTTTTAATGAAAAATAACAAATTTCTAAACAGATGAAGTTAGTTGGGTGTGTGGTGGTACACACTTGTAATCCCAGCACTCTGGGAGGCTGAGACAGGAGGATCCCAAGTACAAACCCAATCTGGACAATTTATCAAGACCTTGCCTCAAAATAAAAAATAAGGCCTGGGATATAGCTCAATGCAGAGGCCCTAGGTTTGATCTCCAGGCCTGCCCCCAACACACACAAAAAAATGAGAAGAGTTTGTGCTGTTTTACATTTCTCCCGTTTCTTTACATCTGGCTTAATGGACACTGGCTGGATACCCCTGACAGCTTTTGGCTCCGTGTGACAGCATCACACTTCCTATGGCCACTGAGGGACCAATGAGATTAGCAAATCACATCTTAGTATGAAAATTATCCCGTCTGCCTGACAGGGTCTGGGGGACCCGTGGAGTTCCCCGGACTACACTTTGAGAACTGGCTTATGCCAACAGGGGTAACCTCTGATTGACAGATCTATCCTAACTAATCCCATTAGCATCAGACCCTTTATGGGGTCTCAGCCTTAACATCCTGTGTACAGTTCCCTGTCTCTGAATAGAAACCACTCTCCAGTACCGTGCCTGCCTGGCAAGCTTGAGGTCCTGAGTTTGATTTCCAGCACCAAAAAAATACAAATACAGTACAGTAGAGTACCGCCTAGCGGCCACAAGGGTCTGCCCACCTCCGCTCTGTCGTCCCCACTTCTGCCACCAGCCCTCTGTCACCTTCTGCTGTTAGCTACACTAGGAACCGGGAGCCCTGTCCACACCCACTCCCCTACCCCAAGCAGGGCCAGCGGCCTTAGTGTTGGCCTCGGAAGGTTTTCCTGGGAGAGCAGGCAGTTTGCTCCCTTTGATGGGGCAGGTTCCTCATCTCGCTCACATCTACTCACGGGCACGCGCACTGCATGCACGCCCCACACAGAGCTTTCCTGTCCCCCGTGGACTTCGTGGAACGCAGCAGACCTCCCAGCTGCCCAAGGTCCGCAAGACGCAGCAGCTACGTGCACGCATGTGCGCACAGCCTCGCGCCCTGCAGCACCGCAGAGAGTCTGGTCTGTGTGCTGGGCTCCACAGTCCACCCCCGGCTGCACACCGCCCCCGCGCCACCCGCTGCACCCTAGTTTGGCTCCTTGCATGGGATTTCCTCCATGCTGCTTTTGCCCTTCTCTCCAGCGCCTCACCACGTCGCGCCCTGGAGAGCAGCGAGAGACCGTGCTGCAGGCCTACATCAGCAATGACCTCCTGGACTGCCACAGCCACAGCCAGGTGCGGAGCGAGTGGAGGGCGGGGGCTGGGCTCTCAGGGTTCCGGATGTGCAGCAGCGGGGAAGGGAAGGCGGCAGAGACTAGCTACAGAGATAGTTAAGGTGCCCTGAGCCGTTTGTTTGGGGCCGTTGTCGAATAATATATGCATATAAAGGGTTTGTTGTTTTTTTTTTTTTTTTTGGTTTTGTTTTTATTAGCACGTGTTCACAGTACTTGATGCACCCTGGGGTGCCCGTGCCTACCCAATCCTCATTCAGTTGACACCCGCTACCCCTTAATCCCCTCCTTCCATCTCTTTTTAGTTATCTTTAATTTTACTCTTTGTATTTTGGGGTGTTTTTTGTGTGGGGGGTGTATTTAGTACAGGGTCCACAGGGTCTCACTATACAGATCGGACTCATTGTGATCCTCTTGTTTTCAGCCTCCTAAAAACTGGGATTACTGGCGCGCGCCACTACGCCCAGTCTCAGTCACCGCCTCAGTGTGACCTGGGGATGGGGCTGGCTGGGCACACTGGGGATCAAACCCTGGTCTGCATCTGCCTAAACAGGCACTTTAATCTGCTGAGCTATGTAGCCGGCCCTATTTTGGGTTTCTTATGTAAGAAACACCATACACTATTTAAGCTTGTGAGTCTGGTTTATTTCACTTAGTGGTCCAGTCTTGAGGCGCACCCACCTTCCTGCAGCTGGCTTGAGCTTATTTAGCCTCTTCACGGTGCAGTGGTACGCCACAGTATGTAACTGCCACATTTTCTTTTTCCACTTAAAGTCCTTCCAGGGTTTATCTGTTGTGAGTTTTGCAGCTACAAGCATGAGTGTGGTGGATCGCTGTAATGTGGTGACTGTCACTCTTGGAAGGATGCCTGGGAGAGGGAGGGCTGGGCTGATGGCACTTTCTTGTCTCTGGTTTGAGGGCTCTCCAGACTGACCAGGCTCACGTTCTGACTTGCATTCGCACCGACAGTGTAGACATCCTCATGGCTCCCCTGCAGCCTCCCCGGCCGGCGTTTATTGTTACCTGATTTCATGATGGGGCCATTCTTTCTGGAGCAAGATGCAATCTCAGAGTTGTTTTAATTTGCATTTCTTTCAGAGTCATGAAACATTTTTTCATGTGTCTATTGACCATTTGTATTTCTTCTGAGAAGTATTTGTTCATTTCAGTTGCCCTTTTTTTAAATTGGTTTTCTTTGTTTTGAGAGGGCTGATTTTTTTAGTTGATTATATATTCTACTTTTCTTTCATATTTTAGTACAGAACCTACAGGGTCTCACTACACAGATCGGACTCATGATCCACCTGTGTTCAGCTTCCCAAGCGCTGGGATTACGGGTGCGTGTTGCCGCGCCCAGTCTCAGTCGCCATCTCAGGGAGCCCCGGGGCAGGGCTGGCATGCCACACCTCGCGGGGATCAAGCCCGGCTGCTGGGCTCTGCCTAAGCGTGCGTGTTCATCCACTGAGCCTTCTGGCTGGCCTTGCTTATCTATTCTAGACATTATTCCTCTCTAGCTGGTACACGTTTTCCCCATCCTGTGGGCTGGCCTTTCAGCCTGTTCTTTTCTTTGCTGTGCAGCTATTAAATTTGATGTGGTCCCACTTGCTGACTTGGTGGCGTCAGCCCTTGTGCCCCCGCGTGCTGCTCAGGACATCCCTCCCTGCAGCCACGTCAAGAGTTTTACCTTCCGGTGGTTTAAGTGTTTCTGCTTTAATACGCAGATCTTTGATCCACTCTGACTTTAGCTTAGTACACGGCGGGACATTCGGGTCTAGCCTCAGCCTCCTGCGAGTGGAAGCCCGTTGCTGCAGCAGCAGTTGCTAACGCGGCCGTCGTCCCTGCAGTGTAAGTTGCTGGCCTGTCTGGCAGCGATCACATAGCTGAATGCATTGGATGGTTCTGCGTCCTCTATTCAGCCGCATTGATCCACATACCTGGTTTTTGTCGTCTGGTTGCCAGTACTGTGCTGTTTGAATCACTGGAGCTTTGTAGTATAACTTGAAGTCTGGAACTGCGATTCTCCTGCTTTGGCTTTGTTACCCAGGGTTGCTTTGGCTATTCTAGGTCTCTTCTGGTTCCATGTGAATTTCAGGGTTATTTTCTCTAGTTCTCTAAGGCTACTGGCATTTCGATTGGGAGTATGTTAAATCTGTATATCAGTTTGGGGAGTATGGCCATTTTGAATGTGTGCTGTGTCCAGCGGTGTCTGGGATGTGTGCTGCTGCTTCTCAGCCAGCAGAGATCATAAACTCTGCACCAGTAGTGAATTAAAGGAGTGAAGTCCAAGACTGGGAAAAGTACTTTATTTGCGAGGGAGAAAAATCAGAAGACAGATTCACTCCTTGGGAAAGCTAAGGCTAAGGGGCCCCAGGGCGGATGGGATACCTGAGAGCCTTTGACCCAGCTTCCTTTTATCAAGGGATAACGACCCACCCTCCCAGCTCCAAATTTAGAACTTGTCGCAACCTGATTGGCTCTCTGGGCTGTCACAGATGCATCCCAGGCTGTCAGACCCTCACTGGGCACATTCCTCACTGGCTGTCTTTGTCAGGGTCTTATCTGTGGAATTTATAGGTTGGTTTAGGAGGAGCCTTGCTTCAGGCTCTCTTGGAGTGAGTGATTAAGTCAGAGGATGCGGCACTATCAGAGGCCTTGGAGCAGAATGTGAGTGTGTGCACTAAGGAAGGCTTTCCTTTTAAGTCGCCTCTCCTGTCTCCTGGGTTTCCCTGGAGGCCGGGAGCGGCTGCTTTGGTTTGTGTACCTGGCTGTTCTGCTGCTGCCTCCTAATTGCCCCTGCAGCCAAGTTTTATCTCCTAGGTGGGCTTTGCTGCTGAGAGACTGGCGAGGCCCCCATCTCTATTCTTTCCCAGCCTACACCCTGTGCCCTGTGCTGTGACAGACCTGGGCCACCGCCCTGCCCCCAGCCACTGCTGCTTAAGCCCGGGTGACCCCATGGCCTACACTGTCCAGGGCAAGGTCCGAGCTGAGCGCTGCTCCCTGAGCTGTTGGTCACTTGTCTTGCTCACTGCAACTTCTGCTCCTGAGAACTGATGTCTTTTCCTAAACCCTTCCCTGGGGTTTTGCCGAGGTGAGGAGGGGCACAGTAGGATGTGTCACCCTGGTGTCACCATGTTGTGTCCCCAACTCATTTACTTCAGGAGTCTGGATGGGTTCTCTGCCAAGGCCCTCAGATACCAGTGGAAAGTTGAGACTTCCTCACACCATGATGGCTTTGGTCTGAGTATTTCCTGGCTAAGTCCAGGGGCAGAAGAGAACAAGCTGAGCCCCGGGAGGCCTGGTCTCCTGCTCCCCCTCACCCTGCAGTGTCGCTGTGTCCCCACAGAGGAGCGTGCTGCAGCTGCTGCACTCCAAGAGTGAGGTGGTCCGGCAGTACATGGCCCGGCTCGTCAATGCCATGGCTTCTCTAGCTGAAGGTGAGCACTTTCCCTCTGGGACAGAGAGGGATTCAGGGAGCCTTCGACTCTGAAAAGGAAATTTCTTCTTAGAAATGATGTGGTTCCACCCAGTGGGGTGGCACAGGCCTATAATCCCAGCTATGTAGGAGGCTGAGGCAGGAGGATCTCTCCAGTTCCAGTCCCACCTGTGCAGTTGATAAACATCCTGACTCAAAAAATAAAAAGATCTGAGTACATAGCTCAGTGTAAAAGCCCTGGGATCAAGCTCCAGCACCACCCAACCCCACAAAAAAGCCCATAAATTTCTCACTTTATTCTTATTTAATTTATCCAAAGTCTCTTGTAAAGATAAGTTCTTGTCATATTGCAGTAGCTTCTTTCAGAGCGAATTTGGTGGCTTTTGGAGTTTATTTTGTAGCCCTTCTGTTTTATTACGCTTTCTGGGGTTTTGTTGTTGTTTATATTTTAGGGACGGAGGGGCAGGGGAGATGGCTCAGTGGAATAAGCGCTTTCCTGGCAAGTGCAAGGGCCTGAGTTCAACCCCCAGTTCCAAAAAAAAAAAAAAAATGCTACCTATATTTTAGGGACAGGTCTACAGGGTGTTCAGGGTCTCACTACTAGATTGGCCTCTTAGCGAATTTTCCTGTTTTACAGCCTCCCAAGTCTGGGATTACAGGCGCTGCCCCACCGAGTCTCAATCCCCTCTTGGGGCGCCCTGGGGCTGGCACCGCAGGTCCAGGGATCTGACTGAACCCTTTAATCCGCTGAGCTATTTGGCCAAGGTATTTGGCTGGCCCTTTGTTGTGGGTCTTGTTTTTTGGTGGTACTGGGGATCAAACTCAGGACCTTGTGCTTGCCACACAGGCTTATGTTGTTGAGCTATCTCCCTGGCCCAGCTTTCTGGTTTTACAACAGTAAGTACTGTTTGGATTTCTTTCAAGCCTGTAACAGGTAATACTCTGTCTATAATTTTCTACTTAACGGAAAGGAAGGTGGCAAAACAGTTAAAGCTGATTCCAGTTAGCACAGGACTGGCTGCCCCAGTATAGGACGAGCTCTCAAACCAAAGGCCTAGACAGTTTCCCAAACGCCATGCCTCGATGACCACACTCACAATTTCACAGTGAACTGATCTTCCCCGAGTTCCTATCTGTTTGAGCTCTTTTAATCTTATTTTTAAAATATTTGTTATTTAGAGATAGGGTCTCGCTCTGCAGTGTAGGCTAGCCTTCAACCCACTATTTAGGCCACGCTGGCCTGGAACTTGCAGTGATCCTCCTGCCTCAGCCTCCTGAGCACCAGGATTACAGGTGTACACCCCATGCCTGTGGCTTCTTTCCTGACACGCAATGGCCCTGCCTTGTGGTGTTGCGTGTCAAGCTTCCCTGGGTACCAGAACAGCCAGACCCACCCTGCCTTGTTTTCTGTCACTCTGGTATGTCCTTAGGTCGCCTGTACCTGGCCCAGAATATGCAAGTGCTGAGGCTGCTGGAGAGCAGGCTGAAGGAGGAAGACAAGGACGTGGTCACCCGTGAGAATGTGCTCGGGGCCCTGCAAAAGTTCAGCCTCAGGTGATGACCCGGCCAAGGGTCGCCTGCTTCTGAAATCTGATTGTGGGTTGGGCAGCTTGTTCAGCTCCATGGTATCCGGGGAGGCAGGTGGTGATTTTTCTTGGGGGAGGGGCCTGAGGGCAAGCCAGAACCAGATGGCGACACCAGGCTCAGTTAGTGCCACCTGGTGCCGGGCTGTCTGCCCCATGGGCAGCCTGTGGGCTCGGGCAGGGCCTGGCTCCCTCTACCTGCAAGCCCAGGGCCCACTGCAGTCTCAGCCAGTGCCCACTGTGACCTTCAAGAGCAGCCACGAGAGGAGGCCACTGTCCCCTGTCAAGACCCCGTTACTTCCACGAGCCCAGGGCCTTATCTGCGCGAAGCAGGAGTCTCTTGCATGGAGTCGCAGAGCTGTTCCCGTCACCACGATCTCATCTGAGGACACAGCATTTCTGCCTCCACAGAGAGTGCCTTGGACCTAACGCAGGGACCGCAGCACCCACCTCCGCAGTCACTCAGAGCCAGGTCTCCATGCCCAGCTTCTTGCCCTTAGCGCAGTGTCCCCGCCGCACCATCGCGGTCCACTCAGCGCTCTGTGCCTCCGTGTCACCTGGCACCGTGTCCCTTCTGTGCATGTGCACAGCTCATGCAGCATCCCACGAGCTGATGGACACTTGGGTCTGCAGTGGGCTTTGTTGTGCTGGAAGTGGGAGCCAGGGGTTTCACGCTGAGCTACATGCAGTGCTTTTTAGAGTTTTTGTTCTGAGACAAGGTCTAAGTTACCAGACTGATCCACTGGGCTGGAACTTCTGACCCTATTTCAGCCTTCCAGAGTGCTGGGGCTTGCAGCCGTCAGCCCCCACACTGGCAAGCCATCTGTCCTTTGGCTCTTTTTCTTTTGTTTTCATACAGCTTATAGTGCCTAAAGCTTAGCGATTATAAAGAGTTTAAATAATCAAAAAGGTATTTCAAAGGGCCTGTTTCCTACATTAGTTAGACCAAATGTTACCAATACATAGCCATTCCATTTTTTTTTTTTATTTCAAGACAGGGTCTTTCTTTGTAGTGCAGGCTGGCCTTGAGCCCACAGTGTAGCGCAGAGTGGCCTCACAATCATGGCGCTCTTCCCACCTCAGCCTCCCAGTGCTGGGGTTCCAAGGATACGCCACTGACAGAGGGGACCTGAAACTCCCAACCTGACCTGGACAAGTTTGTGTTCTCTAAAACCGAAGAATGAATTTTAGAAACAGAGGTTAAGAGCAAATATATTCATTGGGGGAAAGAAAGCTCCTATCCAAGAGAGGGACAGGAGGGGTGCCCCAACCAGGTGGTCCCCAGGAAGCTGTCTCTCTTCCAGGGACTTTTATAGAGTAAATCCATGTGGGTCTAAGGTGGAGAACATGGGAACTTGCTTAGGTGGGCATAAGGTGGGACAAAACTACGGTCAGCGAATGAGATTACAAGCACCACTGCTCAGGTAAAATTAAGTCCAGGACCAAATGGGGAAG
>NDGN011480076.1:0-14938 GCA_002564285.1 Tympanoctomys barrerae
GGGGGCCTTTGGAGACATAATGAAGAAATTTGGAATGAACCCATCTAGGATTATTCAGATAGACCCTGAAGCCAATGACAGGTATCGTCATTGAAAAGAAAGGACGATTTGGGACACAATAGAAGGGAATGTCACACAAAGGAGAAGGCCATGTGAAGATATTGTGGGGATGCTGCAAGGCAGAACAATGTGTGGAGTCACCAAAAGCTAGGACAGAGTAGGAGGGTGGTCCCAACACCTTGACTTCAGAGTTTTGGCTTAAGAGATATGTGGTTCAAGCCATCCTGTTTGTAGCAATTTGTTTCAATAGCTCCAGGAAACTCAGACAAGTGACCAGAAGTTCCTGTGAGAGAAAGGCGGTGTGCTTGGCTGGGGACACCTGCACCTGCTTCACAGCGTTTCCTGTCACCCACAAATCACAGCCACGTGTCCTTCCTTAAAAAGAAAAGCCATAAGGTCTCTGAAAATGACAAGGCCAAAATACGGTAGTGGGAGGAAAAATGTTCTTGATAGGACTTGAACTGGAATTGATTCATTCATTTCTTTCTTTCTTTTTTTTAATGTATTTGGTACAGGATCTCACTACACAGCTCAGACTGGTAGTGATCCTGTTTTCAGCCTCCCCAGCTCTGGGACTATAGGTGTGCGCCACCATGCCCAGGCTCAGTGTCCAGATCAGCATGCCTGGGGGTAGGGCCAGTGTAGCATGTAGTGCTGGGGATCATACCCCAGTCCCTGAGCTTGCCGAAGTAGGTACTTAGTCCACTGATCTTACCGGCCCTGAATTGACTCATTTCAAAAACAGATCAAAACCCCATGGCATGCCTGGAAAGTGGAAAAGTGCTTATCTCTTTCTCTCTAGTAACTGACAAAATTGGCCAGAGCTCACTCTGGCAAGAATGGGACCAGAACTGTTGACCTGCAGCCAGAAGCTATCATCATCTCTGACTCCAGCATCTGCGGGGCATGAGGCACTGAAGCCATCTCTCCCACAGAAGGTGCAGAGCAAGCAAAGACAGGCTGCTTCTTGGGCAAAAGTGAGAGAGAAGGCAGCCACCCTGAAGGACAAGGGGGCTGAACAGAGAGTGGATCGGCTGAAAGACAGATGGTTTCTTCAAGGTCTAAGGCCTTTGCTTGTGGAACACAAGAAAACAACAAATCTACATTGCATGTTTTGCATCTTGATATTGTGTGTCTTTCCTAGTCTCATAAAGGGCCTCACAGAGTGACACGGGTCCAGGTGATCATACTGGCAAAGGCTGATTGCACAGGACAGGGGTGCAGCAGAAAGAGACTGGCCTTAGCTGCTCCTCCTCTCTGGGTCTAAGGATTGGCGTCTCCTACGTGAATTCCCATGTGAGAAGAGTCACGGGTGGCTGAGGACAGCAGCAAAGGCTGCGCTGTAATCAAGCTAGGAGGAAAATCAAGGCACTGAGGCCTCTCAGCCAGGAAGGGCAGATTCGGTTTGCTTTTTATAGCACTCACTCTAGAAGCAGTGTGGAAAATGGAGTGGATGGGAGGAAACTGGTAACAGAAGGATCACGTTCCAGAATGTTTAAATAACAGTCCAAGAGAAGGCTGAAGAGGACCAGATGAAGGCAGAGGCAGTGTGGGCAGCCGCTCCAACTGAAGAGGGGGCTCCGACTTGGGACACCAAGCAAAGAGCTGTGCTGCTAAACCCAGATCTGGAAGGAAGACAAGCAGCAGAAGTCTCCACCCAACTCCTGCTCCCGGAGATCTGGCGGGTTGGGGCCCTGGGTTTCTTTAGCATATAAGAGTCCTGGGCATTTTCTTGTCAGAGACAAGAAAATGACACAAATACAAAAACTGGGCCACATAAATTCTTATGTATGTTTTTCAAATGTAGCTTTGAAATCGCAAGCTTAATGCAATGTTATCAGACGGTCACAGAACCTTTTTTGGAAAATAACATTCACTAATGAGCTCATCAAGGTTCTAATCCCAAAAAGAGACATGCTTTTCAGGCGGGTGCTAGGAGTCCTTTCCCAGGCATGGTCGAGCTTCCCTGAGACTGTGGATAACCCCAGCTGGAGAAGAGGCTAAAAATAGCCACTGGCGGTGTGCCTGTAACGTGAGGCCCGGACTTGCATCTCCTGTGATAGACACGGAGGCCTGCTTGGGATCCTCTGGAAGGCGGACCCTGAAATACTGCCCACAGAACTATTCCTCCTGAGGGGCTGGCTAGAAAGAGAGAGATGCAAGAGGGAAAGGCTCTGAAGCTTCCCAGCTGCCCGCTGTGTATGTGGGAAGGTGCTCTGATTGTTTAAAGGATGGCCAATGGGGCAAGAATGAAAGATGCTCTGTAGGACCCCCGGGGTCCAGCAGGTGGGGAGGTGTCTCTTTCCCATAGTACTTCTCTGAGCCTTAATTTCACAGCTGTGGCTTTTCCTGATTAGGACTCTAACCTGTATTTGTTTTCACTCTCTTATTTTTCTATTTTTGAATTTAATGTGTGCGCTATGGAGTATGGAACAGGGCAACGTAGAACAGAGCATTGGCTGTAGGCTCCCACAGACCTGGCTTCAAATCCTTGGGTGCAGTATGGTTGGTTCTGAGCCTCAGTTTTTCCAACTGTAAAATGGGGGTGACAGTACTAGTTTCCTAGGATTCATTACAAATATGAACAGAAACGAGCTGCACATGTGCTCAAAGCAACACCCCAGGTCATCCTTTTTGCAGTGGGGTGGGGAACTCTTACTGGCTGACAGCCCAAGCCTGGGGACTGTAGCCACAGCATTATGACATGCAACCTCAGGTCCCAAGCAGCCAGCCACTGTCCCAGAACTACCCCTTCCCATGACTCAGGGCTATGGTATGCCTTTGACCCCGGTTTCTCTTTTCCTACCACTCATACCATCTGTCTCACTCAGGGCCTAATGTGGATCTGCTCTTTCCGTAGGACATGTATACCATCCTGAGCTCAGTCCCCAGTGGCCCTTCCTGATCCCATGGAGGTTTGCTTGGCCACGGCCTGTACCTCACATACTAGTGGGTAGTGCCATGCACCAAGGGTCCACCCCGTCACAGCAGCCTTCCAACAATATCTCCCTGCCTGTGAAAGGCTTCCTGGCATAGCCTAGATGTTCTTTACAGCTCAGCTGAGTATAGCCTCCTCTGGGGCTGCTTGATGCTCCAGATTCTCTGAATTCTGTATCATCATCTTAAATGGCCCTGAGCACTTTGGGCTCTATAATGTGAACTTGTGTGGATATTTCCCCTACCAAACCATGAGCTTACTGGCTTATCTGTGTTACCCTTATAGCACTAGACACACAGTGGATCCTTAGGAATAGTTACCAAGTCTACAGTGTTTTCCGTTTGTTAAACATACCATACCCCACACACGTGCATACGCACATAGACATGTGCCCTGATAATTACAGTGCTTTACCTCAGAGGCCTATCAACAAACTTTTCCTGCAACACAGCTATGCCCATTCATCTATTCAGGGTCAATCTCTTTTTCAGCCATAAGGGCAGAGTTGAGCAGTTGTGATAGAGATCTCACAGCCTTCAGAACTAAGCATGTCAACTGTCTGGCTCTTTGCAAAATTTAGGGTAACTCGTTTTATAGCAAGGAAGTCTGAGTTTCTTAATCAGCACCACAGGGGTAGTAACCAATATCACATAGCTGTGGAGAAAGTCCAAATGGCTAGTGGGTGGGAATTATTCCATAGATGATAGATCCTGTGGACTACAAGGAGTCAAGCTGACCCTGGGAATCTCAGGTGATGACAGGGGAAGTCGGAATGAAGTTTGCCCACATTTGGGAGGTTGAGGAGTGACTAGCCCATCTAAACTGATATTTGGCAAACAAGCAGTACTACACAAACATGGAAATCAACTATCTGCTCACAATGAACCAAATGCTTCCATGTACTCCCAGATCAACTTTCTTCCCCATAAGGCATTCATTCACATGGAGCTACCGCTGCTGGAGACAATAAAGTCAGCCCTGAATGTTCCTGGTTCTTATTTATGATAAATGCCCTGAGAAGTAAGGAAGTCCCTTAATTAATGCCATTGGCAGATTTGCATAACTGCTGGCTATGGTAGATAAGAATGATTTCTTACTTGATTTGACAGAGTTAACATTCAAACCCCAAAATATTTTCAATTAGCCTCCTAGCTAGTTATCAACATGGATCTTACACTTCCTAATGTTGTCCTCTGAGCCCTTCTTTGTTGTAAAGAAGTGACATGTAGAAAGCGCCCCCGGGAAAGGGTGAATGGTGGGAGAGACGAGCTCAGGCAACCCCTAGGTCTGTGCAGAAGGAGCTAGTGGCAATGGAAGAGGGATTCATGAAGAGGAATGAGCTGGGCTCAGACTGAACACTTGCCTGTTTCTGCTGTGGGCTGCCTGTGGCTGAGAGAGTGGATGGGAGCTGCCAGAGCCACCTTCCACCAACAAGGTCATCTGACTGTGCACAAGAGGCACACCTGGCTACTTTTGCTACATATAGCTGTTTCACTCACCTCAATGAGATGCCAAGTCTCTCCTAGGAAGGAGAGCCAGGGACCTGGCTCCCTGCACAGGTCAGGAGTGAAGCTGGCTAGGCTGCAGGCTCCCACACCACTGCATGCCCTCTGCACCACTTCATGCTGCAGGCTCCTCAGCTTTCCATGCTTCCCTGTCATGGCCTCACAGGCCTTGGGAAGGAGGCAGCCAGAGTTGCTGGCAGCCCCCTTGTACAGAGGAGGAAACAGAGACCCAGAATGAAACCTCACACTTGGCCTCTACCTGGGATCTGTGCAGGAAGGGGCTCAGGTCCCAGCCACTTCCTGTGGTAGAGTGGGCCTCCTGGACTTCTAGGGCCACTGCTGGGCCTTCCCAGCATTCTGCCAACCCTGACCTTGGACCTCTACTCAAACAGGTCTCTCAATCTAGGATCCCCTGTCATCTCCCCACAGAGCCTGCTCCACACACCAGTGACACATGGGTCTGGGACTAGAAGAAGGCACTAGAGTACAGAATAGGAGGTGCTAATGCTCAGGACCCCACTGGTTACATGGCCATCACATGTCATGCAAATTAGATGAAATGTTATTCTTAAGTACTATAAAAATATTAGATACTGTTATTAGTAGTAGAGATGCTAGGGCCAGCAATATGGACAGAATCTTTTTCTTCTACCAAGTAGACATTAAAATTTGTCAGCAAATTGTATAATTTGCAGTTATCCATATGTGACCTATTGTTCCAGAAGGCACCATATTCCTCTGGAGGTTCAGCTGTCCCTGACTGGGAACAATTAGCTTTGTCCTAGTCCATGGCCTCAAGTGACCCTCTGACTTTGCCCTGCTTACTTTCCAGTCTAAGAAGTGTAGACTCCACATGGGTACTGAAGGATTTTGAGCCAGAAGTGATACCTCAAATCTGTGGCACAAGGATCCTCCCGCGCTGTGACCTTAGACCAGAGGCCAGAAATGGAGGCTGGGAGGCCAGGTAGAAGCAAGGGGACAGTCTTAGCGAAAGAAAATGGTGCCTGAATTAGGGCAGTGGCAGTGGTGAAGGGAAAGGATCATGCAAGAGAGTTTGAATGAGGAAGTAAAATCTGTTCTTCACTCCTGGAAAAACAACTGTGAATCAGTGATACCATCTTTATCCCCAAAGGCAAACAGATCCTTCATTAGTGCTAGCAATTGAGAGCTGTGCAAGGTTTGGTACCCACTAGCTGCTAAACACGCATATAAAAGGAAGCACACCATATGCTGTGGTGAGTTTATGCCAATTGGCCCCACTCAGATATATACTGCTTTAATTTTAACACTTCATTTGAACAAAAGTGTACTTCTAATGAAGCTAAGGATTCCCAAAGAGTTTCTTCCTGCTAGCCAATTTGACTTGGTTTCTTCCTCAGTGATGAAATGCCTCTTTTGATAGGTAGAAGCCAGGATTTAGATGTCAATTCAGTAGAATAAGAAACTTTGTAGACAGAAGTTTCTATCAATGGGAGGTAGTAAGCTCCCTGTCATTGGAGGTATTCAAATAAAAGTTAGAAAGGCACTTGAGATACTTCTGATACAGAGAAGGTGAGTGGGATGGAGATGTGAAGCTTGATGACCTTTAAGGACTTTCAAAACCGTGAAATTCTAAGAGCTTGAATCAAATGCAGTTTTTGGCTGATGGGGGAACCCCATAATAGCAGACTCAGAATGAGGATCTAAGATTTTTCAAACAAATCCAGAAGTTCAGAGAAGAAACCTGAACAATCCAGCTACCAAGGCAGTCCCAGGGCATGAGAAGGTTGGTCGGGAAAAGACGCACTGTGCTTTTCACATCATCTTTAGGAGCCTGGAACAACAGGGAAATTTATTTTAGGGACAAGAACTAGGAAAGGCTCGATTTTCTCTTCTGTATAAGCAATGTGTGTTTTTTTATTTTAACTCTCAGGAAGCTCAGAACTTAATTTGCATGTGAAATAGCAATCCCTCAGACCCTTATATTCTGCTTGTTACCAGAGCTCTTTCTTCTCTTTCCCCATCAACACCTGGGCCTCCAGGAAAGCCCTGGTTATTGGGCCTCTGGTGTCATGCCCAAATTCTGGCTCAAATTCTCAAGTGTGTTTCCAGACGCTGTCCCTCTCCCAAGTTCAGGCCTCACTGGGACTTCAAGGTCTTTTGTCTGCAGACAATATCCTGATTTGTTTTATGTATTTAAACAATACAAATATAGAGAATTTGTAATATTCCTTACTAAATTCAGTACACCTCTATTTGATGATTAATTTACAGCTCATAAAGACCTTGTGAATGTATTATTATACCCATTTCACAGATGCAGAGACCGAGTCCTTTAGAGACTTAGGCAATCAGTACTAAGCCATAGGAAAAAATTCAAAATCAAGACAACCATATTCTGAGTTCACACTCTTAACTGTTCCTTCAAATCCAACCATGATTTTCTCATAGCTCTGAGGCTTTGTCTGGATGAGTAGCTCTTCTGGATCATTATCTTTCCTCCCATTTAATTAAACAAAATTTTCGTGAGTGTTACCATAGGGCAAGCTGTCTACTGGTGCAGGGGCCAGGTACAAGTCCAACGTGGCCCCACTCATTAGGGCCATCTATGTGGGAATAGGAATCAGACAAATGATCCACTCCCCAGGATCCAAAGTGACATTATGACAATGGAAGGTGAGGTGAGGGGAGAGGACAGCGGAACTTCCACTGGAGCAAAGGTGAACCAAGGGGCTGAGGAGGAGCATAGCAGGCAGATGGAGAATCGAGGGCAAGAAGCCCAGAGGCACAGTGTGTGTAGCATGGAGTTTGGGCACAGGAGATGCGGCTGCAAGGTGTCACAGGACCTGGCCCCTGCTCCTCCCCAGCCTAATCTTCTATAGCTCAGGGATCAGCAGACATGTATCCATTGGGTATCTATCATGAGTCAGGTATGGTCCTAGGTACAAGGGAGGCAGCAGTTAACACAGAAACAGCATTGGCCACATTCAAAAGGTAATGAAGTAATACAGTTCATTAAATAAAATAAAAATAAAACATTAGGTGGTAGTAAAGGCAATGAAAGCAATAGACAACAAGCCCTTCTTATGTATGGTGTAATTTCCCATGGCTTCCATCCTCCATAATCAACTGTAGTCCAATAATATTAAGTGGAAATTTCAGAAGCTAGAAAAACTTGTAAGCTTTAAGTATCTTGCATGGCAATAACAAATGCCGTCGTGCTGTCGTGGAAAGGAACCCCCTCTCATTGTTGGTGAGAATGTAAACTTGTACAACCATAATGGCAGTCAGATGGAGATTTCCAAGAACTGAAGTTAGAGGTTCCATATGACCCAGGTATCTCCACTTTAGGTATGTTCCCCAAAGAGCTTAACACATCACATTATAGCAATCCTTGCATACCAGTGTCTATCACTGCACAATTGGTACTAGCTAAATCTTGGGAACAGCCTGTATACTCATCAACAGACAACTAGATACAGAAAATGTAGCATCCCCATTAAGTGGAATACTACTTGGCTATAAAGATGACATGACAAATTAGAGACATTTGGGGGAAAACAGATACACCTGAAAAACATAACGCTGAGAGAAATGAATCAGACACAGAAGCTTAAATATCATATGATGGCTCTCATTTCAGTGAGAGAAAGTAAAAACAAAGAGAATGATAAAGGATGGATAGAAGGGGCAAGGAGATGGATCTCTTGCATTAGGGAAGTGGTCCAAGCAAGCAAGGGGGATGGGTGAGGAGAAGGAAGAGAAGGAAAGGGGGGAAAAAGTAGAATAAAGATATGCCATACCCGGGAACCTAGTAACCTCAAGGAATGTAAGCATCACATGCCACAACATGGGTTGAGATTAATAATAATATCAATAAGAATGAAAACCAGGAAAAGTATAAAAACGAGGTATAAAAAGTAAAGCCATATTAATATGCTAAGCTGTAAAAGGCTTAAGTCAACAACTTCTGACATTGCCAGTCCTGTGGATAACCCACTAATATTGTGGACTACTGGACTATATTTGTTTGTTTTGTTGAAGTCACACACCTACAATATTTAAATGGCAGTAGAATACCCACCTCTGACAAAACTAAACAAAAAAAGGGATATAAATGAAGGGCCATTTTGTATCTGTATGTACAAAATAGTTAGGATAGATATACAGCTGGATGTATATATCTCCAGGCATTCACAGGGGGTTAGAAACGCGTTCCCTGCAGATAAGGGGGGCTGCTGTGCCCAGGAGTGGGATGGAGCCTGGGGAAGGTCACTGGCACTATTGGAGGAAGTTATCCTGCAGAGAAGTCCTCTTTGGTAAGGTAACGTTTCAGCACAAATCCAAATGGAGCGAGGGTGTGAGCTACGAAGATATCTGGTATGAGGGTGTTGGCAGCAGAGAGAGAGAGAAAAAATGTAGGTGCAGGGGAAACAACTGTGTTATTTTTGAGGAACAGCAAAATGAGGCTGCTAAGGACAAAGACGGTGGTGGTGTGGAAATGAGATTGGAGATGCAGCGGGGATGCAAACTATGCAGGGCTTGCTCACCCTGGCAAGGACTTCAGAATTGCCTCTGAAGGCAGTAGGGCAACACGGGCAGGCTCCTGAAAGGCCAGCCATCACAGCGATGTGAGCCTTTCCAAATCTTCCTGAGAAAGTCAAATTTTATCTGGCATCAGGGCCTTTACCCGTGCTGTACTCTCTGATGTGAATGTCTTCCCTTCCTGCTCCCTTTAAGGGAAGCTGGTCTTGACCCTCCTAAAATAATAGATTCCCCTGCTAAGCAACCTTACCATCCTATACTTCCCTTTGTGACATTCATCAAAACTACCATTACAGAATCCTCCACATAGCTTTCCTTTGTTGCTGTTTGCTCCACCAGGCATGAAGAAGCATCGTGAGGGTAGATTATACCTATGTGCTGGACTCAAGCTTTGTATCTTTGGTACCCGGCGCAGGCTTTGTTTCTTAAGGGGCACTCAACAGATGCTTGCACAAATGTGAGAGGAAACAAAGTAAGAGACAGCAGGATGCCTCCTGGCTCGCAGAGGACAAAGGCCACAGGAAAAGCATAGGATTAGTGTGGGGCAAGGTGAGATTTTTGTCCAGCCCCTGCCCCTGATTACCATGGGCAGAATGGAAAGCAACTATGACTAGGGGCAGAAGGCAGAGAAAACAGCTTTTAAGGCTGCTTGGTGGTCTTCCTGCTCTGTGTAAAAATTCTATATTAACAAGAAATTTGTACATTATGGAGGTCTTTATGAATTTAGGCATTCTCTAAGGTCTGATTGTCCATTCTTTAGATGCTCCTGTGGACAGCAATAATTGTCAGTAATTGCTAATAGGATGGTTAAACAACAGCATCAAAAACCAAGTAGCAGACCTCAGAGTATGGATGTGTGTAAGAGTAAGGAGATTGGGCTCATTTGCATTTTTATTCAATCACTGTTTATCTTATAAATATCAATTTTTGATCATACACTAGCATTCTGTAAATAAGTGGGTTTGAGTTTTGAGTTCTACCTACTAAGTATGCAGATTTGGGCAAGCTATTTACCCTCTTCCTACGAGGAGGAAGAGAGTCCTTGTGTAAAAGGGAATGAATGGTTTCCTCTATGAAGGGAAGGTGCACATCCCTCTATGATGTGAGCTTAGAGAGCTAGTTCTCCCCAAAGCAAAAGATGATAGAATAATGGCCTTAATTCTGTGCCCTTGAGTTTCCTTCCCCACTTAGATTTGTTACCTTGATTGTAGCTGGCACTGAGAGTCTGGCCTGGTTGCGATCATCTGTGTCATGGCCTAACAAAATCTTTACTTGTACCCTGCGACTTCATTACTCCTCAGAGCTCCCTCAACTGTCATTGGCTCTCTGTTCCCTGAACAACATAAATTCCCCTGTCTGCCCCACTGTGAACATTTGCATATTTAGGGTTGGCTTCTTCCTGTGACTGGTAGTGGGCTTCTTCTGAGAACCAGATTTTCTTCCCTATGTTTCCCCAGCCTCTGGCTAAATGTCCAGGCTAGAATACATTCTCTGTAGCTAAATGGATAAAAGTCAGCAGGTCAGAAAAACAGACCACAAACCACAGGATGGTAAGAAGGAGCCTGAATAGACCATGACTCAGAATTCTAACGTAGCTAAGATCAACAATAAACACTCACTACAGGGCATTAAGAAAACAAGAGGTGTTGGGCAGGGAATTGAGGTACATTAACCTTGCTTGTTGGAGAAGATAGAATGATAGTCAA
Organism: Tympanoctomys barrerae; assembly: GCA_002564285.1. NCBI lineage: Eukaryota > Metazoa > Chordata > Mammalia > Rodentia > Octodontidae > Tympanoctomys > Tympanoctomys barrerae. Next base: position 10,734 of record NDGN011480076.1, read on the forward strand.
GATTTTTTTCTTTGATAAAATGACACTATAGCCCACGTCTTTGCAACTTAGAGGCCAATGATGGCTTACTGAGAGATCTTACACAGAGGTGTACAGTGACCAGAGGGGAGTTCCAGTCCTGAGTGACACATTCTTGATGCCTTCATGCCTTAGATATCTCTGGTTCAGGAATGCAAACACCATTTCTAACAGAATGTTCATAATTAAGGGACAGAGACATAAATTCTTACTAAGTGGTTCATTCATTCATGTTATATCAATGTCATCTCCCAACTGTATTTTCACTCTGCCTTAAAACATAATCTTTTGTCTGTTGATTACCATTCTGCTGAGGCATGGTGCAGTGTTTGAGATATGTTATATAATCTAAAACAAATGCAGCAAATGGAGCAAGTTGCTTTCACATTCCCCTTGAAACATCTCTCAGGATGAAAACATGAACATTCCTGCAAGCAAAATTTGGTAGAGCATTTGAAGTGAGAAAGGAGACCACAAAAGACAGAGTGAAGTAACAACAAATCCATGCTAAGATTCCTTCTGATAGACAACGGATGCTCACTTAGTGGCAGGGGTTTTGTACTGTTAAGTAGTATCTGATGCAGGCCTGTGCTGCCGTGTGTGCTAGTTCAGGGCAGGACTGAATTCCCTATAAATAATAGAGAAGAACCCAAGGAATGTGTGCAGAGGGATCATGGGGATTGTGAAAGCCCCATGTGTTATGAACCTTCTTCACCATCACCCCTAGGAAATCACCAGAAAAATCTCCAAAGCTATTGGGGCATGAGATTATATGAGAGCGTAGATGCAGCTGTGAGGTCTATAATGTTAGCAGACAGAGGCACATGTAGCAAGTAATGTGTGTTACATTTAGTTCATAGCCCAATGAGGCAAGAAGTATGACTCCCGTCTTGCTGAGAATAAAACTGAAATTCAGACAGGTTAACACAATTGTCCAACACCCACAGCTAGAGCGGCTGGGCAGGCATTCCAAATGAGTTCGCTTAATTCCAAAGACTATAATCTCAACACAGGAGAGATTTCCCTCTGCAATTCTCTGACTGTTTCCTACTTATCCAAAGTTCAGTTAAGTCTGGTGATGTCTTTGCCTGGTTTTTAAGCCATATTTTTCAGGCATACTAATAACAGGAGAAACAGTTGTACGTAGCGAGGAAGGAGAGGGATGCTTCTAACCATGGGGTAAAAATAGCCTACTGATCTCCCATCTTCGGAAAGGGACCAGAAGCGAAACTACAGCAGGCGGGTGACTGCACGTGCGAGGGGAGCAGCCTCTTTGCACACATGGGCACACGCTGCCGAAATGAGATTCGCGTTGTCGCTGCCATAATCTCCACAAACGCCCACCGCGGAGTGACATCACTGCCAAAGCCCAATTAGCTCAGAGAAGACCCTGGCACTGGGTGCTATTCCTTCAAGATGGCATGAAATTCCAAATATAAATCGGGTCCATACTGGGCGACGGTTCAAGAAATTGTATTGGCCAGTTCCTGAAGGACTTGAAATATCCATTAGACAGGCTTTGGAAATTGCATCACCTCCCCCTACACACACACACACACACACACACACACACACACACACTCACCCGCACCACCACCACCAAGACAGAGGTTTAATTACATTCCAGATAAGACAGGCAACATCTAGGAAAAGAAATGCAGAGGTTCTCCGACAAGGATGTGGTTGCCAGAGCGCATTATACTTACAGAAGACAGAGAAAAAGTATTATCAAAATGCATCGTCTTTAGCTGCCTTATCATTTTAGCCAGAAAAAAAAAAAAACATTAAGGATTTAAAATAGCAAGGGCTACTCATATTTGAATTATTCTTCACAACTTCCTTGAATGTTCTTTTGGGAGCAACACAACCGTCATTGCTGTTAAGAAAGGTACGTTTTGAATATGATTTAACAGCAGGGATTTTGTAGCCCTCTTCATTGTATCATCAGCATTTCATAGGGCCTAGAATATCATGGGGATAATAGAAAGGCCAGTAGGCTGAACAGAATGGAACCAAGACACTAACCTAAGCCCAGAATAACAGCAACAAAACTCCCAGCCTGGGATTTGCGTCTACCTGATACACTGCTACAGCACCATTCAACTGTCTACCATGCACCCTTTTTGTGTCTGGGCATGTGATATGCACTGGAAGTCCAGGAGAACCTAATGTAATCACAAAAGTCCTTCAAAGTAATTGAGGGAGGCAGAAGAGAGAGCCAGGGAGGAGGTGTGCGGCCCTGGCCCAATGCTGCTGGCTTTGGAAATGGAGAGCAAAGGCTATGTGCCAAGGAGTGCTGGCAGCCTCTAGAAGCCAGGTAGAAAAGGAAAGGATGTGAATTCCCCCTGCTGCCCTCAGAAAGAATGCAGCGCCACTGGCACTTCAGTTTTACCTAATAAGACCCCTTTTGGATATCTGACATCCTGAACTATAAGATATATTTATGCTGCTTAGGCCACTCGATTTATAGTAACTTGCTGCAATAGCAACAAAAAACTAATATTAAGTAGGAAAGGAATATTGTAAAGTGAAGAATTCATGATTTTTGCATGAATCAAAAACTGACAATTTTCATAACATACATCCCCTGTTTTACTTCCAAACATTTGTGCTAAGAAAATAATCAGAATTCCCACAAATGCTGTCATTTGAGGATATTCACTTACAGCAATTTTTATTTCAGTAAAATGTCTAGTAATAATGAGTTGTAGCCATCCACACACCATAGCACTAGGCGGCCATTAAGGAATGTCACTTCCCTGAAAAAATACTTAATGACACAGGAAAAGCTGACAGACAGGGTCAAAAAGCAGGATATAAACAATGTATAACTGCAATTTCATGAAAGCTGAAGGGGAAATATCAGAATGTTAATGATGGATTAAATTTTTAAAACAATGCTTGTAAATTAATCATGGTTATCTTTGTGGGATAAAATTGTTATGCGAAATGTTTTAGTTTTGCTTATATTTCTGTATTTTCCATTACTGATAAGTAATAAGTACTTATGAGTGCTAAGTAATAAGTACTAATAATAAATACTAAGTAGTAAGTATAAATTACTTTTATAATCAGAAAAATAAATAAATTTTTATACAAAACAAGCCCCTCAGCTAATAAGAACCACAAATTAATCATGCCTTTGACTGAGTAATCTCATTCATAAAAATATATCCTAAGGAAATAATTTGAAACAAGAAAAAAATGTTATGAGTGAAAAGACTTTTACAGCAGTTACTTATAATAGTTTAAAATGGGAAGCAGTCTGAATATTCAGCAATTTAATTATGATAAAGCAAATTGTAATATATTTTCTAGATAGAATATTGTGAACTCATAAAAATAATTAAAACAAAGACAATCTAAAAATACAGCCCCTGCAAAATAGTATGGAGAGAAAAATTCAAGCATTAAATGCAAATGCCTACAATTATAATTATTCCACTTACATATGATAAAGATGAAAAGTAGAGATAGAAATTATAAATAGTTGCTGTGTAAGAAAAGGCATCCTGAGAGTAATTTGTATAGAGTTAGCTTGATAACTAATAGAACAATTGCACACAGATTCACGCTAGCATGAAAATCTAAACAGCTGTGGCTGGAAGACTTGTGAAAAGCATTTACAATACAGTGACAACAAAAATAGAGGCAATGCCACAAAAGGATACTTGAAACCGCCTACACAGGGGCATACATTTTAATTTTATCTATTCAACAGCTATTTCCTAGAACTGTTTTCTTACATATGAGCAAAACTATGGTTTTTTTGCTTTGGTGTTCACTCTGGGGAAACGAGGAGAAGCACCCTGAGTCCTCCGAGCCCCACTGTATTACAGTGGCACCGCAGTGCAGGCTTCATCAGCTCCCCTCCTCAGAAGCAGAGGCCCAGGCCAAGCAGCCCGCGGCTCGCTGCAGTCACCACTGGTAGGAGGGAGCAGGACACGAAGCCGGGCTGCAGATCCTCGTGGCCTCTGTAAAGCTGCCAGGGAAGAAAGTTCAGAGGGAAATGAGGGGATAGAACTAACATCTCTAACTACACAGGGAACATTTGTAAAATGAGAATGAACATTTTAGTGGAATTAAGGTACACTGCAAAGGTCATAATTAGTATGGTTAATTCACATAAATTATCCTTGTTAAAGCAGAAGTACAATGGCCAAAACAATGAATATTTAAAAAAAAAA
>NDGN011480078.1:0-13544 GCA_002564285.1 Tympanoctomys barrerae
CAGGGATTGAACTCAGGCCCTTGTGCTTGTCAGGCAAGTGCTTATTCCACTGAGCCATCTCCCCGGTCCCATTACATTGGTTTATACCAATCGAATTCTTCAAAGTCTTTTCCATTATAAAATATGTAGACGTTAGTTTGATTATTTTCATTCTCATTATGGAAATTCAGTATGAAAAAATTGTGCAGGTAGAGGAGGGAAAGTGAGAAAGAGTGAAGTTTCAAATAACCAATCATAATTTAACAGTGAGCTAAAGGCAGGTGAGATAGCTCAGCGGACTAAGTGCCTATTTAGGCAAGCACAGGGACCCAGGTTAAATCCTGGGATTGAACCCAGGCATGGTGGTGCACACCTATAATCCCAGTGCTGGGGAGGCTGAAAACAGGACGATCACTATGAATTTGAGCTGCATAGTAAGACCCTGTACCAAATACACAAAAATTTTAAAAAAGAAAAACTAAATTAAGAACAGTGACCTTTTTATACAGGCAAATATACTATATGATAAAGATGTTTTGATTAAATAGCTGTATTATGTTTTCACAAAATATCCTTGCTGTGAAGCTGAACTACCTTAGAAGAACTGTTTTTTCAGAGGATATCCACGCTCTAAAAACTCAAGTCATCTCAATTTAGGAGGTTGCTGAAGCTATGCCAGTGTCAAAAGAAAGGAAAGATGTATAGATCTGCAAATTTTACTTATTGTAATGCAGCATTAATGCACCAGTAAAAGAAATGGTATTTAAAAATTCCTAAGAACATATGTCAAAATCTAATTTTAGCCTTTTACTCAACCATGTTCAATTGTGTATCGCCTGAGTATTTATTGTGGTTATTTATTCAGAATGTTAAAATAATCCTTCCTTCAGCCTTGCTTGCACAACAATTTTCCTTGACTAATAAATCAAGTCCAAACTTCTCAACCTCAACATTACCATCTTTTCAGTTCCAGCTCACTTTGTCTATTTTCTAAAAATTTTCAAGTGAATAAATTCTTATATTATAACACTTATTAACCCTTGTTACAAAAGGGGTAATGTACAGAGTTGTTATGAGAGAGAGAGAGAGAAAGAGAGAGAGAGAGGGAGAGAGAGAGAGAGAGAAACAGAGACAGAGACAGACAGACACAGAGACAGAGAGAGAGTTTTACAGTAACTTACATTCAACTAAATTTTAAATCCTCTTTCTTATACTCACAGTTTCCATATTAGATATGGGATTATACTAGGTATTTTGCTAGCACTTTTTCAAATAGTCTTATGAAATACACAAAACAATTTGAGTAGATTAAAAAAAAAAGCTGTTCTCTAAGCTCTACTTTACTGGAAAATTTATCTCTATTTTTTTTGTTTGTTTGTTTTTGTTTTTGTTTTTTCGAAACTGGGGATTGAACTCAGACCTTGCGCTTGCCAGGGAAGCGCTTATTCCACTGAGTCATCTCCCTGGCCCCTTATCTCTAGTTTTGATTTGGTTCCTACCCAAAGACTACAGCGGTCATAAACAGGTCAAAAGTCTAATGTCTTCACTTAATGTCTGTGTATAAAAGACAGAAAAGAAAGACCAGGAGTTGTTTAGGTAGGCTGAAAGAAAGCTCAAAACAAAACTAAAAATCAAGCAAATAAAAACAAACCAAGGGCCAGCCAGATAGTTAAGCTGATTAAAGCACTTGCTTAAGCAGATGCAGGGATTGGGGTTCAATATCCATTGTGCTGTGCTAGCCCTGCCCCCTGGGTGCACTGAGACAGTGACTGAGACTGAGGGTGGGACATGCACCTGCAATCTCAGCACTTGGAGTCTGAAAACAGGAGGATCACTATGAGTCAGATCTGTGTAGTGAGACCCTGTTGACATTGTACTAAATAGAAAACCAAGCAAACCAAATAATATATTTAAAACTATATTACTCTCTATCCAGACTTCTGTGCCTTTTATATCATCAAAGTGTTTACAGTAGTGATACATTTCATAATTAAGTGATATTATATTGATTTAAAATGTTGGATTTCTGTAGAAACTTAACTGGTAATACTACATTAAGTATTAATACGAATAATAAGAAAAAATTTCATCGGAACTAAAGTATTTCAATTGGAGCATCAGGCCAAATTTCACATGGCAACATTTAACTAACAAATGACCTCATTTGTATTTTCATTAAAAAGAAAGCCTACTTCCTCATCTAAGTTCTGTGTGTCATTTTTCTTTTCTCACAATAAACTATATGTGTGAAATTCCATCAGTGTTATTACCAATATTTATTTCTGATGGCCACAGCTTTTCTAATCTTTGTGCAGCCATATGTTTAATGTTGCATTGCTCAGAATTCTTTTCTTTAAAAAAAGAACATAAATATAAGTTATAATGCATGCATTCCTTTTAAATGCCTAAATAAAAACAAAGAAGAGAATTTCTAAAATGGACATCTGACATTATACAAAGCCTACTTTATAGAAAGTATGTAATTCATGTTAGGAAATATTCAGATAGTTTTGGAATCCCAACATCAGTTTGATATCTTGTTCACAAACACTTTAAATGAAGCACATCCACAAATGTCAGTGGTGGCTGGTCAATCTTACAGAAAATAATTTCAAGACTCAAGAGGTATACTTGTGGAACTCTACATTAGTTAATGTAATTTTACTGGATAATATTTACTTGCCAACAGTTTTACTGAGATCATCATTGATTGGCCATCTAGTAGTCCAAATGTTATTCCAAAATATAATAATACCCAGAAGTCTTTTTTAGTTTTAACTGAGCACACATTTGTTATGATTAATATGGAATTACTTTGTTTATCTGAATCTTAACAAGTGAACACACGAATTAAAATTAGCATATGTGATCAGTAACTCTGACATTAACTTGATTGGATTAAGAAATGACTAGCAGATTAATAAAGGAAAATTTTGGTACGTCTGTGTACGTCATGGAGGCATGACCTTGGGCACTATAAATGGATTATCAGCCTTATTTCCTTTCTGCATTGTGTTGGTAAGGGCAGTGGGAATGTGGGAACAAAGTTGAGGCTCACAAAATGCTCCATTTAGATCCAAAGAAATAGCCAATACGTACCTATGCTAAAAAAATACAATTTTCATTTAGTTTATGAAGAGCTACATGTTAACTTCTTGCATGCATGAGTTTTTCATATTTTCCTATCTTTTAGGATTCATTTACTTATCTTTTTACTGGAGAAAAATTACTTTTTCTAAAAAAAGGTCACATTCAAACATTTTTATCTCTAAGAAATCTTTTCCATATCTGTGACATGAAGTAATCCCAAGATCTCCAACTCTAGGCACTTTACTTGCTAACAGATAATATGTCTTGTTGCCTTAAAGTTACTGCTCCTAGGTAGGTTACTGGATTCCTATTGGTAGAGTACAGCTAGACAGTGGAAATATGAAGATTTTAAGATACCATCCTTGTACTCCACAAGTTTCAGTTATAGTGAGAAAGTTAGAAACTAAAAAAAAAAAAAAAAAAGTATTACTCTGATAAAGGCAACATATTTCATTTATTCACTTGAATTTAAAATGTGCAGACTTTCTATTATTATTATCAAGACTACACTACATATGGTAAATATAAGTAACCAAAAATTAAGAATAAACAGGGAAGGAGTCAAAGAACATGAGGAAGAAGAGAAGAAATAAAACTGTAAACTAACTCCCCATATTAAACGCAATTATTGTTTACTATAAACATTTAGTAATAAAAATAAAAAAATTAAAAATGTCATTAGAAAATACAGAATTAAATAAAATATAGGTATAATGCAAGAAAAAGCAGCTTTGAGGAAAAAGCTCGAATAGTTCAAAACATTTTTTTGTAGCATAAGAATAGCTACAGTTATGAGAAATAAAAAAGAACTAATTATGAAGCAAGCTTGGTTCCAGTAGGGAACAGAACAATGACTTCAGTGAACATACAGTTTATTTCAGTGAGTATTCTTAACTATCATTTGGGGTAGAAACTAAGACAAAACATGATCAAAGAAGTTATAACTTACTCAGCTAGTAAGAGGAAGAGCCAGGATTCAAATAATAGATTATTCCAACATCCATCCTTTTCTACATTAAAATTTGACCAACATATAAAGAGAAAGTATCCACGGGATTATTCAAATATTCCTAATTTCCAAAAGAAATACTTTTATACCAAAGTATAAAAGTACTTTACTATTTTTAGAATTTTTACATGTTAGCAAAAAATACATACATTTTATAGTCTAATCAGGTATTAGATACTAGTGTTTATGATATGAAGTCAATTGGGAAATCATTCTAGTCCAGTTTTTAATTTTTAAATAATTTATGATATTGAAGCCTAGCAGTTGAGTCATACAGGGAAATTTGAAGAAATGAAATATAAATCTTTTAATGTCTGAAGATCATGAGGAAAACACCAGAGGTAGGTAAGCTCCATGATGTCAGATATTTTGTGTCCTTTTTTACCAAATGCATTTCAAGTAATCAGGAGAGTTCACGAAACTGTCATTAGCGCATAGTACATATTTAAAAAAATCAAGTGTTCATGTAACACAAGTTTCATGATGGATTATATAGCCTATGTATAACAGTGTCTGTGACATGGGTAAAAAGATACAATTAATCAGGAAATTGTACATAACAGTTAATAAATTCTTTTATATTTTTGTCAGATACTTTCTCCTTGAAACTTTTCAGTGATATTATAAATAGCTTATAAGCGAGGGCTCTGGCTTCAAATGCCTTTACTGGGAATCAAGGATTTAGTATACCTTGAGTTTCTCATATAAGAGAAACAATGTGGTATTTTAACTTGTTTATCTGTATTAACAAAAATATAAAAAAGAATTTAATATACAATGAATGACTGGAACTTATAAGGTAGTTATTGAGAAAAGTTTTTAAATTACTAAAAAATATTAGATTTTGTGAAAGTGGTCATATGAACATTTAATCTTTATCTTAGTTTCTATTGTTGCAGAATACAGAAGCAATGTTTCATTTTTAAAGTTATGTTCCCATGAAGCTGAGCAGAAGGACTGCCTATAACAGAATTTTCCAGCCAAATTCCCGATGGGCCCCCAACAGGCTTTCTCAATTTGTGGGCGCTGTCCTTTAACAATCTCTTTCCAGACTCTCCTTGGAAACCAAAGATTTATGTCGTTCGCTTCATATTTAAAAATGAAATTGGTCCCATTAAAAAAAAACATTAAAACTGAAAGCTTGTTTTTATCCAAGACTCAATGTTGGCTGGACAAATAGCTCATTAATATGCCATATTCTGGAGACACCAGCAATGGCTTTGCCTCTGGAGTATTCTTATCATTATCTGAACACTTCCAGAAACCATGTTTATTTAAGACACCTGTAAAGATGATATGTATGTAGAGCTGGACTTTGAAAAGGAAAGGTAAATAAATACTTGACAGATTATAAAGAGAAAAGCAGATTGTTCTTTTAATAATGTATTCAGAAATCTTCTGCTGAAATTTCCGAGTAAAGAAAAAGTCACATTGACTGAAATCAGTTTTTAAAACATGAATATTCACTTACTATCCTTAAAGGTTTTCTGCTTTTTGAATACATTCAAACAAGTAGGTATCACAGCATTTCATTGACCACAGAACAGAACAGGAAGACTAAATAAAAAGGGCTTTTCCAGTGGAATTCCATGATCACTGTTCTTAAACAAAAAAAAACAGTATGAACATATTGCTCTAAACTCATCTTCACAGGAAATCACCCAGCTTAATAAGCACAAAACTATAAATTAATATTAAAATTCACTTTGATTTCAGCAGCAACAAAGCTGATCCAACTAGCAGCTATTACATAAAACCCTTATTATCATATTTGTCATCACCACACTCAATAGGACCAATGCCAGCATCAAGAAGCCAGCCCTCAGATCACCTGAGGAAATATGCTACACAGATGTCCATCCAAATAACAATGCAGTAGTGAGATACCCTTACTTATTTTATCAGAATGGCACTGCCTTCATTTTTCAGTTTTCATTATTGATGTCCTCTTTCATGTATAGGTCTATTAGATTCTACTTCCTCTACTGTCCTCCCAGGAATCAGTGCTTGCCAACTGCAATAAGTTGTTTTGACAACTTGTCTAGCTATACAATACTGTGTTTCTTTCCCTCTGCAGTCTTTTTGGCTTCAAATGAGTGCTTCAAAATATAGCAGATACTAGCCAACCAAAGTATGAAACAGAAAAGAAAGCTTTCTATGCTTGAGTACTGTCCTGCCAGAACCATAATCTTTGATATGCTCATAGTTCTCTTTTTCTCTTTATTTTTATTGATAAATCTCTCTTTCTATCTTGTCTATTCCTATCTTAATAAGGAATGACTGCCGTGACTACCTGCATCTAGCTATGCCATTCACCGCCAGCACCTCTGCTCTCCTCTTGTGCTTCAAGAAGAACTGATTAGCACTTTGCATAATTAACCTGATTAGCACTGTGCATAATCAAACTGATTAGCACTTTGCATAATTAAAAAGAAATAATAATAATAATAATAATAAGCACTAAGTATATCAAAAGCTGTTAGTCCTACAGCCCTTTGGTTACCTCTAAGATTAGTTCAGTGCAGACTACTGTGTACCTTCAATTGAAACCTTTTAACCTAAAAGTCAAGAATATATATTAAAATTCTTATACTGTCTAGACTCATTATGTTTTTTGTTTTCTTTTGTTTTCATCCATCCCCAGCTATCAAAATAATCAATGCCTTGCCAATAAATTTCTCCCTCAGTTTTGGTTTAAGATACATTCATTACCCATGCTACAATAGGAAAAAGTAAAAATAGACATAATATTTTAATAAAATTAGAATCCAAGATGTATGCTTCTTGTGTTACTATATAATTATTCCACAAATTTCTTCTGGTTGATAGTGAAGTAAACAGAAAGAACCAGACAACTTAACAGCAAAATTTGACTTTTTCATTTATTTTGTTATCCAGGCTAAGAAATAAACTTTTAATTTATTTATTTTTCATTTATGTCTTTAGTACAGTGTCTCACTACACAGCGTGGACTCTTAGTGATCCTCGTCTTTTCAGCCTTTACTAATCCCAGCAGTGGGATTACAGGTGTGTACCCCCTGAGTGCGGATCAGCATGACCTGGGGGCAGGGCTGGCACAGCATGGGGGACACAGGATGGAACCCTGGTTCCTGCACTTGCCAAAACAGGTGTTATTCCCCTGAGCTGTCTTGCTGGCCCCAGAAATTCAACTTTTGAGACAGTTCTGAAAAAATGGAGTAATAATATCAATTGTGGTACTTAAAGGCTGCTATAGTAAGGTGCAATAAAAATTTAGTCAACTGCTTTACAAACTGTGACGTAGTGTCCATATCTGAAGTGTTCTAGTCTATGTCCCTAAACTTCTTATCCCCCTATTTTATTTCATGTTGATATCTCCAATAACCTTTAATTAGAATTTCTCTTTCTCAGGCTAGCCAGGTAGCTCAGCAGACTAAAGCACCAGCTTAGGCAGGTGCAGGGACCAGGGTTCGATCCCTGGATTGCAGTGCCAGTCCTGCTCCCGGGTGCACTGAGAGGGCAATTGAGACTGGGTATGGTGGCACATGCCTGTAATCCCAGTACTTTTGGAAGGCTGAAAACAGGAGGGTCACTACGAGTCCAATCTGTATAGTGAGATCCTGTAGACCCTGTACTAAATACATTAAAAAAATTGTTTCTCTGTTATGCGCCCATAATACTGTACCTATTACTATATTTTAAATTTTGTCATTCATAATATATGTATGTTTGATTCTTTTGGCAGACCAAAAAATCCAAGAGAAACTACTGTACCTATTCTTTGTCCCACAAACAGTTGACATGATGAGTGATGCACATAATAAGCACTCCACATTTTTGTTACAGTTGGCTTGAGGAACTGGACAGCAAAATATGTTCTCATGATAGAAATACTGAAGGCAATTCTGTAGAATTGCTTTACTGGCTATATGATGGAGGAAAAAAAAGCTTTTGGATGTATCTAAAACTACTTTTCTAATCACTGAAATCAATTACTCAGTAATTTTAAAAATATGGTATCTAGTAAATTGTAGGTATTATGCAACACACTCAATGCAGAACTGATTAATTTCAAAAGAACTCTTGGTTCTTTACAAGGAATTTACAGTCTATAGATATTTTAGGGAATTTACATTAATCTTGAATATAAAGCAGGTTGGGTTAAGTAGTGCAACAAGGAAATTTTAAGATTGCTAAAATGACCAAATTACAAGGTACTAAGAACCAAAATAGATACCCAAATAAACAGTATTTCTGGGCCAATCATCCATTTTACAATTCATTTAATTCAAGAAGGAAAATGCTGCAGTGGAGATTATTCAAGTCCAAATGTTCCTGGTGAAGGTGCTTCCAGTAATTCTGGGAAAGAAGCCAATCCCCTAGTTTTATATGTAAATATTTTAAAAACATACATATATATATAAGCACAAAGGAAAGGTCAGGAAGATGTAAGTCTTTTAAAAATCTATTTTAATAATTTTTCTATAACTGTCCACAAAAGTTTGGGCTTTTTTGTAGCCTTACATTTTCTTTTACACAATACACCTGCTTTTTTTTCCTAAACTAAATATTTCTTCCATCTAATGACTCTCTTTATTAGACAGCATCTAATTTGCATAAATTTACATACAATTTAACTGCTAGCTTGTGAGAACAAAGAAATGGCTCTGTACTGTACTGAAGGACAATACTCAATGAAGGAAGGTATAAAAACCAACCACCTTGGTAACTGTGTAAGGTCTTTGTTTCATATATACCAGGTTTTTCTTCTCTATGTCTGTGTCTGTCTGTCTCTGTCTCTGTCTCTGCCTCTGTCTCCATGTTTCTCTCCCTCTTCCCTCTGCCACATGCGACTTAAAAGACCCTAAAATCAAATTAATCAAACAATGAAAGAAACTACTTTACCTACGCCATCACAATCTTAGTTACTACAATTCAGGGGTCTAAGTTCACTGAATCTATCAAGACTTCCTTTATTAGCTCTGATAGATTTAATTCCTTCATCTGTTTTGGTCTGTGTCTTATTCCAGAAACAACCTATGATTCTTGTGACAAAGCTCTGGTCCAATGCTAATTTGTGCTGTCACTAGCCTTCTTTTGGAAGAGACAGGTTAGGATACGATACTTTGCTCTCCAGTGAACAATGCATACCCATCATTCCCTTAACAGGTTAGTAGATTTTACTGAAATCTTGGGTATTTATCCTATTAACCAGCTCGTCAAGAAGAAATGGCTTTCAGTCAACTGGGAGTTGACAGAAAAGAAGATGAACAGGAAGGCATATATGTCAAAAGAGGAGTTAAATGCAAAAGAGTGCCTGAGTCAACTGTTTCTCCACACAGCAACACTTTCTCTTTGTTTTGTTTTTTTTTAAAAAAAAACCTTGGAGACATCTTGGGGATATAAAAAAAAGAAACAATCTTGAAAACCAGGGACTGCTGGTCCTCCTATGAAAGTGAATTCACATACTCTGTGACACAGGGTGAATCAATATCTTCTTCTCTGGTTACCTCGTATTTGATACATAGAGAGGAAGATTATAGAAAATGATCTTTAAGAATTTGTTCAGTGTTTTGTAAATATTAACCATTGAAAACACATGAAATAAGTAATAAAGCAGTGGTCAAAACCAAGTAAAAAAAAAAACACAGGGAGAATTCAAGTTTCTGAAATATCATATGTAAAATATCACCAAAATGGAAGTGTGGTATACAAAAATGCTTCAAAATTATTAATAGGGCACAGGACAATTGAAAAATTATAAAGCCACATATAAATAGACACAAAAGGCTTCATAGCAATATTTTTCACATCTGAGTATGGAAAGTGGCCAGGGAGATACTTTTCTTTGAAAATATATTTGATATCATAATTTGACCTGCTTTCTGCATCAGATAATGCATATTTCCAATTTTAACGGCAAAACGTGTGAACTTCTCAGTGATAAGTGAAGAAATTCTACCACTCTGTGGGGATGCAGGATGCCCACATGATTTGGAACTTTCAGCAGCAAAACAGATTGCACCATTTCTACCAGCAATCTTGAAGCATGTCTGATTTTCCACCTGGTGAGAAGAAGCCTGAGTTAGAGACAGTATCAGTACTGGAGTGCTGGCATAGATCAACACTGCCAGCTTCTTAACCTAAAGTAATTATGAATATTGATGAAAAATAGTGCTTAAAAGAAATGGTCCAATACTGCACTCTTTAAAAACTCTAGGTTAAACAGATACTGAATTGAGTAGTCAGAACTCTCCAACCTGCTGAAAATCATGACTTAATTCTTAAGAAATGACTGGAGAACTCCAAATCCCTCTGATCATGAGAAAATGAGACCATCCTTCCATGAGTGCTGTATGTAAGTCTTTACATACTGAGTTAATTTTATATAAAATAGGGGTGTATGTGTGTGTGTGTGTGTGTGTGTGTGTGCGTGCGTGTGTGTGCATGCTCGCATAAACATATGGGCATGTGTGTGTGTGGTGTGGTATTGGGGCTTAGGCCCAGTGCCTTCACACAGAAATACATCCCCAGCACCACTACCCCTTGGTCTCTGCAAAGTCAGTAAGTTGAGGCAGAGTTCAAGCTTTTCAGTCTCCCTGTCATCCTGCCACAGTGCTGTAATTCCAGGCTAGAGATATCATACATAGTTTACATAAAATTGATGATTCCAAAACTCATTAGATTATTCTTGTTCTTAGAAACTTAAGGCAGTTATTTGTTTCCATGTCAGAATATTATCTACTGGTATCTGGCATCAGACTAATTTTTTTAACAGCCTAACATACTAAATTCTACTTTATTTGTTTCTGAAGAACCTCTTCATACTAACTCAGCCAACATCACCTGTGCTAGAAGTGGTTAAGATCCACATCCCCAACACATGTTACCAAGGTGACAAAGTACTGACCTAATTTACACACACCTGCTGGGTTAATTGGGCCAAAATGAAAGGTTNTATGTATGCTCAAATCCAAAACTGATTTTTTTCCTTAAAAATTCAATATTTGATTTTTTTTAAATTAGCAGTTTCTAAAGCTAAGCAACCTACTCCAGGTGTGCATTTGCCAGTTAATATACCCTGAATGTTTCATGACACTTGAGTAGCAAAATATAGTGAGCGATGAATACAAATCTTTTCTGTGTATAATGATTAGTAGAGTAAGTGATCTCAATCAGTGAATACATGGAGTGTGTTTGAAGGGTCAGGCTACTGGCTTAAAGCAATTAGGGACATTTCAACTGCAGCAAGTTACCACTGAGCATCTGAGCCGTCTTTTAAAACCACACATCCACTTTGGAGAAAGCTGCTCCTCCTAACCTTCTGCAGCCTACAACATCTTTTGGACAAAAACATCACTTACTACTGCTTGACCTTTTTTCACCTCTTTGTACTCATCCCTCCCAGACGGTGAAGAGATTCTCTTTGAGCCACAAAACGTTTTATGCCCCCTAATTAATATGAATAGGACCAAACATACTTTTCAGAAACTGCTGATATAGAAACAGTAGTATGTAAATGGGAGAAGAATAAAAGCCTCAAAAATGCGCACATCTCAGACTCATTTACTCTACTTAACAATTTTATCCTAAAAACATGATCAGAGATGTTCACAGAAAAATTTATCAGAATACTACTTACCATAAGTTATTTTGAATACAGAAAAAGTTAGAAGCAACATGTATGTAATAAAGGAAGAAATGGGATAAGTGAATCATAATATATATATATATATTATTGCATAGAATACTATATAATAAATTAAAACATCATACACCAGAGATGAATTAATTATTAATATACAATGAAACAAATGTTCATACTATACTGATGATTGAAAACTCACAAACCACAACTACAAGTAAAGCACATGTTTTGGCATATATATATTAAATCTAAATATTAATAATAATTTCCTACCATTAATTGTTAGTAATAATGTCATGGATAGTTCTTTTTCTTCACTTTTTGTCTTATCCAAATACTTCTACATTGATTGTGTGTTATTTTTACAATAGAGTAAATAAATACAGAGTCAGACAAAAAATGTATACCTACTTCAGGAAAAGAAAAATATGCTATTTTCACAAGCTGGTGATACCCTCCTATGGGGGACCCTAGAGGGTACTGTATATCACAGAAAACCCACTACAGAGCTGGCCCTTAAAGATGAAATTAAAAATCCATGTATAGCAATCTCAAAAAGCAAAGTGGCTCAAGCAGGAGTTCACCATATTAATAAATATCTCAAAGGTAATGGTCACCATATTGAGAACCTCTTGTAAACTTAGAGGCAAATGTGACTTCTATTAATTTCATGATGTCTCAATAAATTTAGTAATAAGATACTTATACAATTTTTTCCCTGAAATGTGTATATATTATTGGTGGAGTCTGTAGTATACAAAAAAATGTAAGTTAGAAAATATGATATTTCTTACCCTCCTTAGATTTGGCATTTTATCCATCTTTATGTTTTTGTCAGTTGTAGCTAAATAGAAAAACAGATGTTAAACTGACTAATTTTCTTTAGTAACTAAATATTCAACTTTCCTAATTGAATGGATGTTTTACTCACAAATCCTACAAAGAAGTCAGTCACCAGAACTCTTAGCATCTCTAAGCTACTTTTAAAGTTAAAAAAGGTGAAATATTTGCTTTTTAATGATGATGAACACTTGAAGTCAACATTTCTGCTTACAAATAAATTTATTATCACTTCTTGCCTTTTGGCTAGGATCAAGTATACAAATAAATTTATTTACCACCTGACTATTCATTCCATTTGCCTTAATGTACAACTATCAAATTTTATTTAATTTTAATACTTGTAGTGTCTTACTGATAAGTGCTTCTCAATTAAATTTAACATTATCANATAATCTGAATTTAATCTTTCACTGATTAAGTTATTGCTTTAAAATTAAAATAAAATAATTTATTTTATAAGAGCATTTCCTGGGATTTTCCTGTCACAGACAATAGATATCATGATTGATAAACTATTTTGACGCCATTTCTTTGTCTAATACTTTTTTAACCTTAGTTTTGATACCTGCCTTTAAAAAGCCGAATTTTTATTTTCATTTTAAAAATGTTAATAAATATTTTAATCTGGGTAATACTCAAAAATAAATTATAGTTAAATAAGAGATGTAAATATTAAAAAAGCCAAATGTTAAACATGCTAGAAGAAAATATGAGTAATTCTTTTCCATGGGTAAATGTTTATATGGGTAAATGTTTTTCTAAGCCATCAAGTAAATGACAGAGACATGTAATAATAGAAAAAATTTCACAAAATTAAATATAAAATTAATAACTAGATTAATATATTATAAAAATTTACCTTTTAATATACAGAGGAATTGAAAATCAATAAAAGATAGAAAAGTTCAAGTAAAAATATAAAGTTTTTTAACTACTAATTTACAAAAAAGAAGTATGAATAGCCAGCGAAATTTTTCTTTTCTTTTCTTTTCTTTT